>JAGVSP010002119.1:7500-60542 GCA_022494985.1 Micrasema minimum | reverse complement strand
TTTTTTGCTTAGTTAAATAGTACGTTTATAGAAAAAAAATACTTTAGAAAACAGTGGATTCCCTCATTATGCACACCTTGAGGATAATGGCTCGTGGATGGTGAGTGATATTTGTATGCATAAAATAAACACCAAAACACTGGATTCCTGTGATCTAATGATACAGATATAATGTGTATGTATTCCTTATGTCTTTTTTATTGTTTGGAAACTGTGACGTGATGCCTACATGACATAATTATGATGTAACAAATGGTGCCGCCAGTACGTACGTATGATAGGTACACTAGTTGCCGCCATGAATGGGTTAAAAACGTATCTGTAGGGAATATAACAGCGATATTCTCGCAAGGTCTTTCTGAAAATTATTTTTCATCAAGTTTTACTGTTGGCGGTAGGATATATAAAAAAATATTACTTGAGATAACCAGAGTTTAATGTAAGCGACGTATGATAATATATTTCAAGGGTTTTAGGTTTTCACGATCTTTAAGATACAAATACTATTTTCCCAGGTTATAACACCTCGTATTTAACATTGTTCTGTTCAGACGTATAACTTTATCAGTTACCCATCATCCCAGATAAAGTATGTAAATATTTTTTATGTACCGCTGATAAATAATTGAATGTACGCTCCCTCACTTGCAAGCGTCTCAAATTATTTTGTGATTATAATGTAATTATTATTAATTTAGACTTAGTATAATTGATATTGTAAATCCTTAAAAACACTGCCATGGAATGAGACACAGAGGAAGTGATTCTGCTTGTTAGATACTTAATATTTAGTAAAAGGATGTATTGAGAGTGGTGTGTTGATGAGATTTATTGTTTTGTTGGAACTAGAGAATTGAGAAAAGAAGGCACTTATATAAACACAATATATCAGCGAAAATTTCACAAGCTATAATTTAATATGTTTGCTCCATTTATTTTCTTAAAGGTTTTATCAGTAGGTAATGCAATATTTCATGGCGTATTATTTTATATTTACTTCCAGAATAAAGTACTTATACTGTGTAATTTTTCATAATTTTTAGTTTATCAAAATTACATTGTTTTTGTCCTAACTATCCGCATATTCATTATTTTGAAAAGAAAGATGTGCCGAAGAAATGCTAATTTAATTTTCCTCCAAGAGAAGGATGCCCATAATGCTATACTTCTAGCGAGATCTTTGGTGCGCCTAATGGAAATAAATTTGGATGAATACAGGGTGTAACAAAACTCGATGTACAACCCGAAAACTGGTGAATCTACATCGTATTTGGAGACGATTTAATCTGAGCTTGGAAAAATTTTTCTTTTTCTTCTCACAAAAGTTTTCATAAGTATGGCAAATTAAGTAAAATCGCTCAAATTCTTATTAAAACACGTTTTTTAATTTTGTTTTCTTTATAGATGGTATTAATTTGACTAAATACATGATATTTGATAACAATTTGCAAAAAAAACAACTTCATACTCAATTTTCTCGAAAAACTAAGGGTCAAATCAAAAAAATTCATTTGACAAAATCGACTGCAAATATTATGTAGATTCACTGGTTTCCCACTTGTATATCGAGTTTTGTTACACCCTGTATAATAAAAAATAATCTGATTTGAAGAGAAAAGTAGCGACCTCGTATTAGCGGCTATTATGCCGATGAGTTAACCTTTTATATCTAAATTTTTTCAAGTGTACAAATATATTTCTTAGATGAGTAGCAAAAATGTATTCATTTTTCATGCATGTGCCCATAGCCCAAGAAATTATGATGGCATTATTTTACAAACTAATTTTTTGCTTTTGTTTTGCTACTTTTTCAATATTTTTATGTTTAGAAAGTTTTCAAATCAAAATCAGTGCCTTTGCATTCTATACACTAGTTTCTCAACAAATGTTCAACTATTTCTGTAAATATTTTATAAACATGTTATTATTTTGTGTGAATAGTTTTTGTACTGACCAAATATTCTCAGGAATAAGGCGTTACTTTATATTATAATATAATACCTATGTATTCATAAGCTTTATGATTTAGAGATCAATAAATCACTATTTTTTCTTTTATTTATTTGTTTTTCTTAATCCTATCAATACAATTATGTTCTTATCTTCACAAAAAAATTTGAAACGACCAGAATTTTAACCAGGATATAAAATAGGTTTTTTTATGGAATTATTGATGTGAATTTTTTTTTTTTTCAAATAAGTCAACAAATTTTTGATAAAATGTTAATAAAAACACTTCAAATGTATAGATATAAATAAATAAGGTTTATTGCCCGCGATATATACAAGCTCTTTATTTATTGCTAGGTTATTAAATGAGTTTTTTCCAAAATTTGACTACAAATATATTGAAAATTTCATGTCCAAAAGATGGGCTGTTGACTATAGCACCCTCTACATTTCTGCAGAAACCTTGAGTCTACTTTAGGGTCTTTAACATTAAAAATCACTGGTGTTTTTTCTTTTCTTCAGAAAAATAAGTAAGGTTACATGAATCATATATAATGGTATTTTTATAAACGCTACTACCTCTAATAAAGTAAAAACTCGTGTTTTCTAGTAACGGCACATATCAAAAGATGCAAAAATCATATTGACCAACAATAATTGATAACTCTATTCTGAATTTTATTTGAAATACATGTTTCCATACAAGGGATCAGATAAAGATTCAGTTTAAAAAAAATTGCAATTTATTATTCTTATCTGCATATTTGAGGGGAAAATACCTACATCTCTTTTTTTAAATTAAAAATATTTTAAATTTATATTCCTATCGATTGGGTACTTAATGTCAAGTTTAGTGTTTTGTCTCTGGTTTAAAAAAAAAAATCATATTCAAATGTGGAAGTCGGCAAAGTGTTTTATTTAAAAAAAAAAAATTACTGTCAAAATGTCGCATCTTAGCCAGCCAAAAAGTAATTTCGAAGATAAAAATAAGCCTCTACCTAAAGTGGAAGATGAATGCCAAACTCCGAGAGAGCAGTCAACAAGTCTTCCGATTAATAATGGTAAAAAATTTGGTGACTAAATCTATTTCAGTTTTTGCTAGTTACTCCTTAGACTTGAATTCTATCATATTATTATTATGAGATATAGAGAATGGAACCCATTAGACCTGCTAGATATTTTCAATTTCTTCTATTTAAATTGCAAATATTTTTATCTTTGGTCTGGCCAGACAAAGGGATATTTTTGTGAAAACATTCACTGGTCACTTACATAGTGAATTCTTTCCACGCAAAATGTAAGTACCTACTCAAATTTAAAAAGTTGTCTATTATTTACTTGTGAGGCCTAACCCGCTTTCACACAAGAGTTCAAACTATAATAATAATAATTTGGAGGAAAAATAAACAAAGATAGTTGACGATTAGATTTATCAAAGGAAATCATGACAGGAAATTACCTGATGATAAGAAAATATTTGTATATCGTATAAAAGGAAGGCAGTACCTACAATACATAAAATAATGTAAGTAAAACCATTCTTCGTAATTTAAATATGTAATAATTATGTTATTTTCAACAGTTTTCGGAGAAATCATTTATCTCTTTTCTGTCATATTAAATCGTATTGCATCGAAAGAGAAGGCTTTATGATTATCAAGTGGGTAGATTTGGTAAAATTTTAGTGTTTCGCACTTGTATGCATAACACTATGTTTAATACACAATGCAATATGTATAGAGGAAACATTATGAAACCCCTGATTTTTCAAAGTTTATTTTTAATATGACATGAATTTAGGGAAAAATGCAGTTTTATACATTTACTCTGCAAATTGGCTACTTACTGAAGATTATTTATCACCTCTCATAAGAGAGCCAAGAAAATTTAAAAAAAAAACAATCAAATTGAATTAATTACTGATACACATTGTTAAAAAACAGGTTTTAGCCCAGTGTGTATAGAATAAACAAATAAAAGGTGAAAGAGAATAAGTGAATTATGCTTGCTACTATATTTTCATAATTTGTTCTTTTTTCCATTCAATTTAGAAGCATCCAGTGAAGTTATGACTCCTAAAATTGAGAGACCTTCAAGTTCTGTTGATCGATCCAATCAAATATTTCACACCAATACAATACCTGTAATACCCGATACTTCAGTTAGAGAAATGCATAAACGATTTAGTTGTCAGGAAAAAATGGACTTGGCCAATATAAATATAGTACTAGATGGGTGTAGGATGCAAGAATCTTTTGGACACAAGAAAAGTTCGCACAGAAAGTTTCGGAGCGGAAGTCCTATTGCGTTGAAACACACCGTCAGCACAGATGATAAGTCTAAAGTTGTGTCAACTTTCCAGCCACATAAAAATGTAAGAAACTTGCTATGTAGCCACTGTGTAGTTATTTTATTAAACACATTTCTACAAATGAAGAAATTAAATTACCTTTCCTCAGGTTTTAAAGAGTGCTACTATCCAACAAAGACACAAATTATTTGGAATGAATGAACCGGGCTTGAAAATAAAGCCAGTTTTACACAAGTATGATCTAAATAGTGAGTTAAATGCTGCTAATACCAATGATAACGGTAAATCATTACCTAAATATGTTTATTGAGTGAAATTTTTTGAAATAATTAGTATTTTGCATTTTTGAAAACGTATTTTAAATTTTTTTCATACAAATTATTTTGTAATTTTCCCATTCCTAGGTGATGCAAAGATCAGTAAAAAAGTGCAAGAGAGCGAGGAGAGCTCGGTTAAATTCTCCAGTAAAAACAAGGCAGTGAAGTTTAATCCCGAAGTCCAAGTTATTTATGCCGTGGAGAAGGCAGGGAACAGCAAAGTAGTCCTCAACAGGGTAGAAATATTAAACAAGGAACAGGATCAGCAAGCAAGAAATTATCAAATGAGAAAGTCCTACTCTTTGATCAAATTGAACACATTTTTATTTTAAAGCCGATCGGTTTAGATAAAAACAAAAAATCATGATCATTCTGCGCCAGCAGGGAAAAATAAACTGCTTAATTCTAATCTTTCTTTATTTTTTAAGCAGCTTATGTAACAGTGTTTGTAATTCTTTTGAATTTAAGATATTGTTTTACTGATCATAATTGTCACTTAATTTCTCAATTATGTTGGTTTGAACGGTAATAAAGTGTGCGAACGGTAATAAAGTGTGCGAACTGTAAAAAAGCCGAGTGTTTTTACTGAATTTAAATCAGCGCAAAGAATTTTGGCAAATTCTTGTATAGTTAGTATTACTTTTTTATGCATTGTATTTGTTCTTGTTTTTGTAATCTGTGAGTGAAATTTACCTTTGTTGTTTAAATATTTGTACTTTTACAGTTGAAATACACTATGGGAGAGTTAGATATTCTTCCATGTTCCTTTTATAATTGCTGTTTTATTTATGAAAATTTTAGTAAATATATTTTTTCATTAAATAATAAAAACAAGTAGGTATATATGTTTAAATATCTTTAATAAGTTATATAGGACCAGTTGATATTTCCCATAGAATCAATTCTTTAACTCTATCGTACGTAAAATATTGTGGAAAATCGATAGGAATTTGTTTGACTTGCCAGTTGTACTTAAGATTCTTACATTTGGCTTTGTCTAACAAGGTAAGGAATGTTTCGTAACATGGAGCTACGGAATCCATATCCACTAACGTAAACACATATCGCTTTTCCAATGCTATGATTATCTTCTTACGGGGAGGAGAGTTCAGTAACCTTTCTAGAACATTCACAAACGCTTCAGTTAGTGTGTCATCATAGATAACTGGAAGGAAACCATCAAAATATTAGCTGTGGTTGAATTAAAGTTATTAAGCCTAATAATATTATTACTAGGTTTAATAACTTTAATTCAATAACTTCAATTCTATTCTATTATATTATATTATATGTTCAGAATTTATCTTTTCAAATGCTGTGAAAACGCTACAAATTATTTTAATGGAATCGGCATAAATATTTTTACAAAGATTCTAAGTATTATATTTTTCAATACATGCCCATCACTGTATTAGAAATTGAAAAATAAAAAAACCGATTGAAGCCTTGTATATTTTATTTAAAAGCCAGTTAAAATAAGTAAAAGGCAAAATTTTACTCCTTTAATAAGTATAAAAAATAATGTAATAATAATTATATTTCTTAACTCACCATCTGCAGCAAATATAATATCCGTTGATAATAATTCTTTTTCTATTTGCGGAGAAAACTCTTTTGTGAAATCCAAATTGGTGACAAGGAATTCAGATTTGACTAGTAATTTATTTAACTTGGTATTGGTTTTGATTAGATTTAATATACCACCCAAATCAACATCTGAAAAAAAAAAATTATGGGTCAACACAAGTTCTATCCCAATGACAAAAACTTCTTACTTCTGACTATTTGAAATTATCCCCAAAACTAAAATAGGTATTTGGTTATAGGTAATATAAAAATCCAAAAATGTTTATTTTGTGTGTTTTATGATAATGAGTCTCTACTGCTTTCCCTGAAAATGGGAAAATACTTATAAAATACTCGTTCAATGTATTAAAAATTGGAAACATTAGTGGATGTTAATATTAATTTAATAATTTTCTGACCTGTGCATACAACTCTCTTGGCGTACATAGATGCCACGAAAGAAGTCAGGCCCGTCCCAGCCCCGAGCTCCAGAACGGTGGTGTCTGCCAGGGCTCCGCTGTGCCCCCAGTGCAGGGCCAGGTCCGCCAACAGGAAGGCCCCCCGCCACACTTGGAGCCCTACCAGCGGAAGGGCGGTGCTGACGCTATGCTCTGAAATGTCAAAACAACAATTATTATAACTTGTATCAACACCGTACTTTGAGAAAATTAACAATTAAGTTTTAAGATTTTTTTTAACCACCTCAACAGGCCAATTACAGAGGGGATCAACGTCACAAACATGAGTGTGCTAAAGCCTGAGGGCTTGAGGGAAAAAAAAGTGTTCTCACCGGGAATCCAACCCGGAACCTCCGTATCGTGAGTCCAGTGTCTAGGCCATTACACTACGGATTAAAATGGTGTATTTGGGCATATTTTTAAAGGAAATATTACAAAAACCTTCACCAAATTTTTCAATAGTAACTTTAGTCTGCTAAGTTTTGAAAAATAAAATTTTGCGGACATACTACCTATGAATAAATTTATAATATGAATACCTATTTGTACGACGCCTTTCTTTGGTCTATCAACAAGTAAATCGCCATCTTCATCATAAGATGTTCCATTTACATCTTGTGGATATACAAAGGGAAACTCTGACACCACATCTGAAAAAAAAGTAAGTATTTTTTGTGATTTTATTATTTTGATAAGAAATTTTTATATACAGGGTGGCCAGTCCTTGAGGCACAAAGGTTTTTTTAGATTCCTCACATCCAGGGTATTCAAATATCCTCCAAGTATGTTTTCGATGTTTTAGTAGTTTTCGAGTTATGATTGTTTTGAAAAATTTATCAAGAATTTTTGTCCGCATCGGCAAAAATTTTTTTTTTTTTGATGAATTCTTTCCCTTTCTTTATTACTATAATCTTAATAAATTTTACTTTTACACATAAAATAATCAGCTTGCTCATGAATATTATGGCGAATGCGCCAAGTTACAGCATTTTTGACCGAAAGTGAAAATTGGGCAATATACATGATGGGGTATATATTTTAATGCTCCTGGATGTGAGGAATCTAAAAAAAAATTGTACCTCAAGTGACTAGCCACTTTGTATGTCTGTACCCGAGAAGTGTACGGATGCAACTCCGAAAAACTAAATGTTCAGGAGAACCAAAACACTTTATTTTTTGTGTTTGGCAGGCCTAAAACATCAATCTATAAATCATAGTACTGTGGGACTGTGGGAGGCAGAAAGATGCAAGTTAATGTACATCTTTCTGCTTCTAAAAAGTGAAACAAAGTGAAGGTAGTAAGTTGCATCCGTATATACATGGTGTAACAAAACTCGGTGTACAAGCGGGAAACCAGTGAGTCTAGTTCATATTTGGAGTCAATTTTGTAGATTTTTTTTTTTATTTGACGTATAGTTTTCGAGAAAATTGAGTACGAAGTTGATTTTTTTTTCAATTTTTTTTTTCAAATTGTTATCAAATATCATGTATTTAGTCAAATGAATACTAAATATAAATAAAACAAAACCAAAAACCGTATTTTAATATGAATTTGTGCAATTTTACTTAATCTGCTGTACTAATGAAAGTTTTTATGATGAGAAGAAAAAAAATATTTCCAACCTCAAGATTACAAAGTCACGTACACATTCGACTTCAGATATGATGTAGATTCACCAGTTTTCAGGTTGTGCTACGAGCTTTGTTACTCCGTGTATTGTTGAAATAACCTGTACATCTTCATTATAGGGCTTGCATCTTTCTGCCACTAACAAACATAATAATTTACACCAAGTCTGCATTAAAAGCTCATTTCTTCAAATTTTTGAGTTGCGTGGACATTTTGCCTGTTTCTTAAATTTTATACCCCGTGAAAAAATAACGAGAGAAAATGGCATAAAAAACAATATATTTGCCATCGCCAGTAATACATATATGTTATAACTAATTATAATATAACAAACGTAAATTCGGAAAATGAAAATTTTGTCCCCGAAATTTTCAAGTCAGACTAAAGCCCAAATCAAATAGTGGAGCATAAGTAGTATGAAAATACTAAGTAAGAAATTTAACGCAAATATAAATAAATACACTTACTCCCTTTGATAGACGGAGTCTTAGTCGTTTTATAATCCGACTCGAGTATATTTCTGATGTCACTTCGTAACCCGGCATTTAGAACTGAAAAGAAAATGTTTTCTTTAGAAAAAAAGTTTTTCGTATTATACCGACTTAGTTATTATTACGGATTTTCACGAATTCATTGTGTTATCACTTCACTAACGCCCTAGTGCGCGCTGGATGCGGCGAAAAGTACCATCGAGAGAATTGTGAAATAATCTAAATATGAATAATGTGATGCGTAAGTCCAAAAATAAAATCCACGGTCAATCATAACTCGTAACGAAATTGAGAGCCAAAACATATTATTAGTATGTCAAATAAAGTGCACTAATCTCAGTAAAACACATTCTATAACATTATTTTTAAATTACACTGCCTTTATCGTGATTTTAATTCATGATTTTATTAATTCAGTATACACCTACATAATTGATGTGTCAGCTAGCAGTATATTCTTCTATTATTTTATATGCACAATTTTGCAGCGTTAAGATTATAAATAAGCGAAGGTAATGAAGAGCACCCGTTTAGATAGGTATATTACGATAACGATACTGTTTGCACTAGTTGAAAAAACTTATGTATAACATCGTGTTGACATTTGGGACTCTGCCAAGCTTTATAAAACTTATTTTCTTGTATAAAAGTTATTTTTGACGGTGCTTATCTTACATCTTTTCGCAAATTGGCGCCACACAATTTGTCAAGAAAAACCGGAAAAGCTTACGATGCCGATGGCGGGAAACGACCATTTTGAAAATATTTTGTACACTTCAAAATCTGGCAACTTCACATATATTTATTTTTGTTATAAAATTTTATAATTGTCATAAAGTGCATTTCGCTATCGTTGATCATGTTTGAGTCAGCATTGTGCAATACAAATACGTGTTTATTTTATGACGTAGGTTTGTTCAATGATCTAATCTTACTGAGAGACGCATTATTACAATCATGTGTCAAGCAAGAGGCTACGTGTAAAGTTAACCCATAATCACAACAAGAAACAATAATTATTGAAAAAATTACACATAATCCATACAATGAAATAGTACGTAAAACCAATTACGATTAATAATCACGGCGCGTCATGTTTTTAAGTACTTTTCTTTTCATTTTCCACGAATTCTTTTTACGTTAATGTCGAAATCTAAAATCTAAATGTCAAAAGTCTTGGGATGGGACAACCAGAATCGATATTGATAATAGAATGCACATTAATTTGACTTTTTCTGACGATCCGAAAAAATACTGTCAAGCATTCTATTCTTACAAAACTATTATACATATACCCATATATTATACATATTTTTGCATGGATTAATAATAATAATAATAAGCGCATAATATACCAACATAATTTCAATTTTAGTGGGGAAACCCTAATTTTGCCATTACGTATTTAAATAAAAAAAAAACTTTTGTAATTTGGTTGCGCCTCAAACATTATTTGAGGTTTCTGTTGGGAAATTTCTTCATAACAATGGTTTAATTTTTAGTGATTTAACATTTAATAACAATGATACTGATTTATTTTCAAACTGTTAAATATCCTGATAAATTGGTATTATTAGAAGTATATACGTAACCCGGATTATCTTTGTCAATTTATTAAAAAAAAAAAAAAAATATAATATACACGTGGAAAAAAACTCGATGTATGAGCGAGAAATCAATGAATCTACCCTAACTTAAATTTGGAGTCGATTTTGAAGCATAAAAATTTTGGATTTGACCCACCGTTTTTGAGAAAATTGAGTACGAAGTAAAAAAAATCCGATGATTTTAGCAAATTGTTCTTAAATATTATTTATCTAGTCAAATTTATTTTTATATTAAACGAAATAAGACTTTATTTTTTATAAGAATTCGTGCAATTTTACTTAATCTGCGGTAGTTATGGAAGCTTTAATAAGAAGGAAAACAATATTTTAAAAGTAGTATTACACATTCGGCTCCAAATAAGATATAGATTCACCAGTTTTCGGGTTGTACTACGAGTTTTGTTACTCCATGTATTATAATAATTTTGTTGTAAGAAATGAAAAAACAAGTCCATTTTGGGTCCTACTTAGTTATAAAAAGCGATTATTTATAGCACAACACTAGTTGTTAATAAATTTCCACCAATCAGAGCAACCCACGATCGACGCTGCCACGTACTTGACGTACGGGCCGGCATCTCACTCGTTTTGGCATTTCACTACTTTTGTCTTCTTTCTGTCGCCGGGTTTTGTGGTGAATAGTTAGCTTGGCTTGGTGTATTGACGGATTTTGAAAATGCATTTCTTATCGTCGATTTTTTTAATGTTAGCCGTCTTTAATGCGGCTTACAGCGATGAAATTAAGAAGGAAGAAAATGTCTTAGTTTTAACAAAAGAAAACTTCCCTAGTGCAATCGCCGACAATGAATTCGTTTTGGTTGAATTTTGTGAGTATTTTATTTTTTCGTTTAAGTTTACCTTGCACACCATTCTAGAAATTTAATGTAAGTTATCTTAAGGAAATTGGATACCCCCAATACTTGTAATTTGCAACATATTAGCGTCGGTTTGTGGTTTGTTTTCATGTTAGAATAAGTGACACGTCAACCTGTATCTATCTAAAACCATGCGTCCGGCAACACGTCGCCGGCAATATTTTTTGCGATGACCCCCATAAAGACCTTAAGAAGATTCGCAAGTTGCTCAATGCTTTCTTTGATTACAATATGGTATCTTCCCAATGTGGGTAGTTCACCATGACTATGTGCTTTTTGCCTTTGTGTAATTGCAAATTATTATCAAACGAGGGAATCATTATTGGAATAATTTAATACAATGCTTCATTATTCACTAAAATTGCGGAGAAATAGTGCTGTTTTCTTACCATAGGATGTACCATGTGCCTACTTGCTATTTTTGCAATATTATTGTAAAGTTTATACCTAGTTTAATTTTAAAATATTTTACTTTCTTTATATGCATTATTTGAGTAAATTTGTCATTGCTTCCGTGTGAAGCATTCTGAACTATCTGAACTATTTTAAAAGAGAAATTTAATAAAATGGCAATATTATGGCAATTGCAATTAGAATCATAATTTTTTTTGTTACATTTCTGTTCTCCAATTTTCCATACCTACATTTTAAGTTGTATTTTTTGTTTACAGGGAATCTCTCCAGCATGTACTATTTTAAATTACCATAGTATTATAAATATTCCATTATGACAGTAAAAAAAATTAAAATAGGAGTTGAAAACACGCAAATGCTTTTCTTCCTTATTTAAATATTTTTTTGTAAAGCTACGGTTTTGTCATCAACAGGTGCAAACAAAATGAAATCTTTCATCCCTAAAATATATATATGGTTCCCCATTCAAATTATTTTGTTATAGTGTTGTTATTTTGTCATTGATAGATGCTCCGTGGTGCGGCCACTGCAAAAGTCTCGCCCCTGAATACGCCAAGGCGGCTACCCAGCTAGCTGGCCAAGATTCTCCCATCAAGCTGGCCAAGGTTGACGCCACACAGAAACAAGACCTCGCTGAGCAGTTTGGTGTCAAGGGCTACCCAACTCTCAAGTTCTTCAAGAATGGCAACCCAACTGAATACAATGGTAAGCAAGAAATAGTATTTTTAAAATTATTTTAAATATTTTTTACAAACGGCAACATTTTGTGTGCATTCTACTGACAAATATTTTTTTGTAGCAAATTTTTCTTTGCTTTTTATTGTGTTGTTCAAATGTAATTAATGTTATCATGTTTTTAAAATGTTAGGTAATGTAAATAAACATCATTTACTGTTAAAATTAAAAAAAAATTGTCAACTCTGAATTATTCATTATCTTACTAAAAATCTCTCTCACTCTCAACGTTTGCACAGTTCAATTTATATAGCTATATAAAAACAATGTACAATGCTTTTTTTCTAACATAGTGTAAAATTTTGTTCACCATTTTATTGCATCGCATGTGAAAATGCAATCGGATAAGATGTATTTTAATGTTGTTAGATTATTTTTATTTGATAGCGTTCATTTGCAATAAAAAACTTAAGTCATTTCAATTTTGTTTTTTAAAAAAAATATTTGAATGAACCTGCTGTGAAGATAGTGTTATTTTGTATAGTTATAATATGTATTGAGAAAACCTGTTATGTTGAATGGTTATTTACCTACCACTCTTTATATTTTATTTTCTTGAGACTTGCATGAAATAATAATTTCAATTTTTGCCTTGGGCTCTGCTACCGGCACACTAGATTAGACTAGTTTATTATGTTAAAAATAATGTTATCTACAAAAATAAAATGAATTACAGTAGTATAACAATAGATGATCGAATAACGCATACAATACTATAAATATAATGCCCTTTATCCACAATATAAACACAATATGAAGCATTTTAGTGGTTTGAATAAATCAAATTAAACACTTTGTTTTTTTATTCACTTTTTATTATTTTTTATAGACTTAGCCAACTTGTTTCGACCTACTGGTCATCCTCAGGGCTACTTATCAACTCGAACTACTTATCGGTCGAAACTAGTTAGCTAAGAGTATAAAATAATAAAAAGTTAATAAAAAAACAAAGCGTTTAATTTTATTTATTCAAGTTAATAAAATGATTTACAAAGTTTGTGCTTCGAACATCAAAGACATGGTGGTCTGCAAAACGAAAATAATGTTGCTTGATCAAATAAAAATACTGTTTATTATGACTAGGTGCCATATTATTTTCTATAAATCACTTAAGATTTTTGTGATCGCATTTTGAATCGGAACCTCCTCTGTATGAGTCCACCATCTTGGCTATTACGATACGCACTGTTGTGCATTCTGTAGCGATTTCTTCTTATCCAGACCACAGTAATGTCCCTTTAGTCAGAGCTTTAATAGAAATTTGTGTAATTTTTTGTATCAGGCGGAAGACAAGCCGACGACATTATCGCCTGGTTGCTGAAAAAGACCGGTCCACCAGCCAAGGAGCTAACCAGTGCCAAGGAGGCCAAGGACTTTGTGGAATCGGTGAATGTGGCCACCGTTGGCTTCTTCAAGGACCGCGAATCCGACAAGGCCAAGGCCTTCCTCGCCGTGGCCTCTGCTATGGATGACCAGGTCTTCGGCATCACCAGCAACGAGGAGGTCTACAAGGAGTTCCATGCCGAGTGCGGAAACGTTATTCTCTTTAAGAAGGTGAGTCACAATACATATTTTGTTCAAATTCTACCTTTGAAAGCAAACTCGAATTGAGGATTGTTTTTTCATAATTATTCACTAAACAAATAATATTTACAGTAATTTCTATAAGCCTTTGATTTTTCTGTACCAAAATACCATACAACGTTTTTTTGGGATAACAATTATTTATCACGCTGAAAAATCAGGCCTTGAACAATGAATTTACCTTCACTTTACCTGTGCCTCGTACCTTTTACAAAGTCAACATAAATGAACGCTTGGAATGGCTTTTTCTTTTAACAACTTAATGTATTTTTACGCTTTTTGTCACCAATTAATTTCTTGAAGGTTGATGTACCTTTAGATACCTAATTATTTTTCTGCTGAGTAATCTTGTTATTGCTGTTATATGATGTTGGAATTCTGAATTTTAGATTCTACTAGTATTATAAATAATAATTGGTTTTTAACATTCTATTGTAAAATTTTAAACAATGTAATGTATTATTTTTGATTTGAACATTTTGAATAATTCATAAAACAACCCTAGTTACAGTTATTTAAATGCCTTGATTTTTATTATTGGGGGGGGTTTTATTGTTAAATACACTCCTTGGTATTGTATTCATACTATAACATGAATGTATTCCAGCTGTAGTTAAACAATACGTACCATCCATTAAATAGATCTATTTAGTGTACAATTGACAACAAATGAAATTAGAAATTATTATTGTATTTTTCAAGGATTTGTAAGTCATGAAACTTATTTTTAACTTCAAGATTTAACTGCTTATGTTCCATCAACCTTCAGAAGTCATGACTACTGATAACTTGCCTCCCTATCTATAAAAATGAAAGGCACGAAATGTTATTTAATTGTATGCAATAAACTTATACTGGGGGACACATAGGAACTTATCACTTTATTTATAATCTTCATATTTTCACACCACTAATGATTATCTAGTTTGGCAACATTACTAATTGCGTTTGATTGTATACATGGTGTAATACATTCAAAACTAATTATAAAACTTACACCAATGCGTGTGGATTATTGATAAGGTAAACTTGTTTCCAGTTCGATGAAGGTAAAGTTGTCTACCAAGGAGAGAGTGTTGAGGCCGACCTGAAGAAGTGGATTGCTGCTGAAGCGCTGCCCCTTATCGTGGAGTTCACCCACGAAACTGCTTCCAAGATCTTCGGAGGAGAAATCAAGAACCATCTGCTCGTCTTCCTGTCCAAGGTAAGGAACATTTTCTTACTAGTGACAAACCCTAGATACGACTCTACAAAAAAAAAAAAACATTCTCTCAATTATTTATTACATTGAAGAAAGGTTAATAACAGTAATAACGAACTAGGAAGGGTAGAAATCAAATAAATTTGCTTATCAAATAATTTCATTTCATTTGTATTTTTTAATATTTTGACCTCTCCTACGTAAGCCACAAAATGCAATTTTACAGGGGAAGGATTTAAACATATTTTAGTTCGGTAAAATAAAATAAAAAGTAGGCTTAAAATACGACAAAACAAGTCCCAAAGAAACTTAATTAATGGTTAAATATTTTGTGTGTTTTGTTTAGAATTGAAGATATGTATAATGAAATTTAATCTATACAAAATACACCAAAAACTCGACTGTGTGTGTCTTACGATATTGTACATAAGAGGGGTTGATTTATATTTTTATTTTCAGATTATAACTCTTGTGAATGTAAAGTACTGATATATTTTTATCCTGCAGGAAGCTGGAGACTTCAAGCATGTGGAAAATGTCAAGGCTTCTGCCAAGAGCTTCAGAGGAAAGGTTCTGTTTGTCACCATTGATACTGATGAAGATGACCACCAGAGGTGAGTTGCAAAATATAATATTCGTTCTCTTTATTGCATTTTCACTTTCTACTTTATTTTAATTTGTTATATAAAAACCTATTCAACTGCAGTGATTTTCATAACCTTTTTATATCATCAAACGAGTGGTGGTTGCTTCGTGGTCCAAGTCTTGAATCACCACCACTTGATTCCTATTTTCAAGCACAAGCTGCTTAGACTTCATTGAAAATAGTATTTACAAATTGAGAATACTGTGCAAATATCATAAGATTGCATATTTTTTTTTTTTTTTTTTTTATTGTAAAAAATAATTTTACAGTAGCCTTATAAAACTAACACAAGTTTTGTCATAAGGTTCTACAGTATATAAAGATAAAACAAAACTAAACAAAAAGAAAAGACAATAAAAGCACCTCCTCAGCCAGGCAGCTGCCTGAGGACTGGAACAAGACTCCCGTGTGGACCCTCTCCGCTGCCAACTTCGATTCTATCGCCTTTGATGAAACCAAGACTGTCCTTGTTGAATTCTACGCTCCATGGTAAGCCCTATTTTTACACACTGCTTTTACTATAGTTATAAAATAATCAGTACTAGAACAGTTCAAAACATTTCCGACATTAATATTATCGTCTATGTAAGAGACAAAAAAAAAACATCGAATTTTACAAAATTTTTGTTTGTAATTAATTTTTTGTATTAGGAAATGTATTTTTGCTACTATGCGTTAATTCAAATAAAGATTAGTCACACACACATGATATTGCTTCTTTGTGAAATTAACATGTTTTAGTAATTTTTTATACCTATACAGAGAGCTTTTTTCCAAACTCGGGAATATGGAAATTCAAGCATTTACAGGGCTTATGTCGTTCTCTGTAGATATATTTAAAAAATTAATTCCTACTTCCGTCATGGGAAATAATGCAGATTTGTGTGCAAGTACATATTTGGACATACTCAAAATGTTGGAATATGAAATATATGCGGTATTAACTTTGACCGATTGCAAGACACCTATTAGTCAATTTAAATATTTTAATGTACCAATACGTCTTAGGCCTCTCAAGTAGAATCACCAAAAATATATATTTTAATTTAAATGGGTGATTTTATTATTGACTAGGGAAAAAATATCTGATGAACATCCTTTTTAAGTGTACTTTCCATTTTGTTACCAGGTGCGGCCACTGCAAACAGCTGGTCCCCATCTACGACAGTTTGGGGGAGAACTACTCTACCAACAAGGACGTCGTCATTGCTAAGATAGACTCCACAGCCAACGAGCTGGAGCACACCAAGATCACCTCCTTCCCCACCCTCAAGCTCTACACCAAGGACAACAAGGTGGTGGAGTACAACGGGGAGCGCACGCTGGAGGGGCTCATCAAGTTTGTGGAGTCCGGCGGAGAGTATGGCCAGGCCGCCTCCGAGGAGGCCGAGGAAGAGGACGAGGATGACGACACACCCAGGAAGGACGAGCTGTAGGCTGAATACCGAGAGGGACTGAACAAGCTTCAACTTCATATCTTCCAGCTCTCATCTTCTGTCATACACTGTAACATCGGCATATTTCTGTTACAAAGCAAGCATATTTTAAGTAAACTCCCGAGTTGTCGGACGTCCGCCCTTCTTTGGATTGGCATTCTAGACTTAAGACAGGTGAAGGCACAATAATGAGTGAGTGTATTGGATGCGTGTTTGTTACAAAATGTATATTTATTTAATAATTATATTTATCTAGGATGCGAATCTGGGGCAGTGCACTAGCTTCAGGCACAAAGGGGTATAGTTTTATTTTGTCGACTATGTCGGCTTGTTACGGAATAGGAAACACCGGGGTAGATCCGCTACGCAATAGTAACCGAGAGCTGAATGCTGAATGCCCAAATACTTCACAGTTGGTTGTGCGTTGAAGACTTTTTCTTCCTGTTATTTCTCCAACTGTATTCACATTCCAAGTGAGATTCGCTGTGCATTTATATCCGATATCTTAATTTATATTTTCCTCTTCAACCAGTCGAGCTTGGAAGTGTTTTTTCTATTAGTTCTTCGAAATTATGTATTTTATATTGCCTTTTTATACAAAAATTTATTTTTTTAAACTTTATTTCCGAGTTTCGTACTGCGAAAAGTGAATAATTATTGTTATTTGTGGTACTTCCTAGATTAGACAATGACAAAAAAAATGCTAACTAATTACGAGCACGGAAATTTTTAGAGATATATTTTTATTCCATTAGTCGGATCAACGCAAAAGTGTTATTTACAATGTAATTTTAATATTGTTTTAAAAAAAAGAATGTACATTGTCCGATCATTTACTAAACGTCACACAAGTTAATATATTGGACTAATGAAATTTGTAAAAATAAATCTAAAAAAAATTCGAATTACATTTTTTTTGTCTTTTCTTTTTACCTAAAAACCTTAACGCCCCGGGAAACTTTATCTAATGGAGTAATTGAGTAAGTAAAATGCTATCTTGACATTAGCAGAGGAATAGACTTATAAACACAAAAATTTTTTTTGCATGCAAAAAAAATTAATCACAAAATCATATGTCCTTCTGTTTGTAAATTGGATGATGAATAAGTGAATACGATAATTTAAAGTTTAAATTTTACATGGGATTTGCGACATTTTAAATATCTTACCATAACTCAAACTTTAATTTACTATATTTTGCTTATTCTTATTATTTATTTGATTTACCAAATTTATTAAATTTTTTTGCTCGGCAGAATTTTTTTTTGCAGTAAGTCCCTATTAAATAGGATACATCTTATGTAGTAATGCAATGTAAGTTTTTAAAAAAAAAACTCAACCTTTTTCAACAACAGTTTTCTTTTGATATTGAATAATCTATCGCCAATCTCACTCACCATATTATTATATAATATGACCTACGGATTAATAAAGATTTCCACTTTAAAGAGTGAAATAATAAACATTGTTATTTAATACAAAGATTTTTTTGGAATATAAGTACAAAGATTACAATATAGAGGCTATATGATTAACAAACAATACTAATTTTATTACAGTGTTTTACAGAATTGGAAACAATAGTGTAAAAAAACCTACCATACTATGCAATTTAAACGTGTTACATACTTGTACATATTTCAAACAAACTAAATGGTAGATATTTCCGCGAGTAATTACAGGATGTGTTTTTTACAAAACGTTTAACTGTACAATAAAAAAATTTGCCACCATAAAAAGAAAATAATGCGCAAAATAAGAATGTTAATGGTTATGTGTAAAAGAAGTTGAAAAATGAAAATTAAGGTTAAGCAAATGATAAGGTAAATTTTAAATACGATTAATTAAATTTTTTCATGCATCATTCCTGAGTTTTTAATCATGCATGTTACAGTACTATTCGATTTTCATCGCAATTGTAGGGTTTTTAAATACAAATGCAGAAACGGGATTGAAAAAAAATAATATGTACCAAAATGCCAAATATTCTGCATAAATAGACCACATAATAGTTTATTTTATATTTATAAATCCCTAACAGAGATGAGGTTGAAATTTTTTCAAATTCCAGGAATATGATATTCGAGCGGTTTTTACAGAGGCTTAATGACCTTCATTGGCTGGGTTAAGTGGCCACTTTAATGTGAGGTAACAAACAACATTCCCCATTCCCACTAATTAGATAGATTCTTAGCGTAAAAAACAAAATCAAAAAATGTTACTTGGTGTGGAATATTCGCTAATTAGCGGAATGGGAATGTTTGTTTAAACCTACAGAAAGTGGCCACTTAAACCCAGGGGCCAAGGACAGGTCATAAGCCCTGTGAACGCTCGAATATCCATATATCCCTGATTTGAAAAAATGGGGGGGGCTACCTCATCTCTGTAGGGATATAAAAATAAAATTTATATACCAACTCCCCGTCTTTGGGATTAATCCAGAATTGTGTGCAAGGTAATTGACCATACGACCCCAAATTTTACATAATATTTACATCATCAAAAAATAAAAACTGAAAAAAATTTAATTTAGATAAACCATGATTTTTAATAAATAAACTCTGAATTAAATGATAAAAATAATTCAAGTAAATTTGGTTCAAACAAAGGAAATTACATTACATTTTTTTTAAATGTATTAGAAAGTCCCGTTATTAGGTATAATAGAAAATTATGCAGTGTTAAAATAAGAAAAGTTAATCTAAAAAATAATAAAATGCCTCAACAATTTTATTTG
The DNA here is from genome assembly GCA_022494985.1 of Micrasema minimum. Taxonomy (NCBI): domain Eukaryota; kingdom Metazoa; phylum Arthropoda; class Insecta; order Trichoptera; family Brachycentridae; genus Micrasema; species Micrasema minimum. Next base: position 40,584 of record JAGVSP010002119.1, on the reverse strand, counting down.
GGTATTTGCTATGCTATAAAATAATGTTCCATAATTTTTTAATGCATCTTTCATTTACTGTTTAAATTTACTTTATTCGGAGTACTATTATCGTATTATCTGTAGTTTTTTTTTCTTGACAGCTTTCAATGATATGCATTGTTAATCTAAATAAATATTTTTTCTATTGTAATATTCTTTTATAATCTTCAGAGCGACAAAACAAAATGACATGTATTTCTGAGGTTAATGAACTTTTACATAAAAGGAAAATAAATCTTTTTTTACAACGCTTTCGACCTTTTTCATGGAAGATCTATAAGCTAGCCCTGTGTGAAAAATGTGCATTCCAAAATGTGTATTCTGAATCAGACTGCAGAACAATATAACACAGATGTCATGGTCCACATTACACACTGATTAGAGAAAAAATACTACTGCTACTTTATCCACACCAATGGTGCACTAGGGCACTGCATCAGTACACCAAGTGCAGTGATACTTGATCATCAGAGAAAAAAATGCATTCATGATAAAGATGGTAATTTTTTAAATGGCAATTTGTGTTATAAAAAATTCTTTGACAAATTTTATTTTTGCATATATTATCTTAAAAAGTATATAGTTACAGGTGAATGTTGATTCAATACATTTATTTTAAAATACAATACAGTAAAAGCCTTCCTGGTAGGAATGTGTGTTACGAGTTATAGTAGAGATTTAAAAAAAAATCTATTACATATTTTTCACTAAAACAAAAAAAAACAGTAATATTTTGTATTGGTTAAAAAACAAACAAAAAAACGATATATTGGCAATGGTGAAACTAAATTGTTTTGGATAAATTTAGAATGAAGTCGGGGTTAGCAAATAAATAATTTGATAAAGGCTAAATATTTATTTATTTTAACTTTTTGTACAATAGCGTGCACTGGCGGGTTTAAATAATCCCCGAACTAAGCAATATGCCAGAACATGCATGGGTATTCTATCTATAGTATTCCAATTACCTTTTTTTGTTGAAATTTATAGAAAAGTATCTGCTTGTGTCTTAATTTTGATAATTTTTAAAAATCCACTTCCATTAGCTAATTTTAAAACTGTTTGAAAATGTATAAATGTACAGCACCTGTGCTAATATTTAACCAGCTGTTAGCTTTGTTGTTTTCTATAAATTGTATAATCAGGCGAAGAATGCAACTAACTAACATTATGTGTTTAATTAATATAAATTCAATAAGGGAGTGTTTCCAAGTGGTAACTAATTAGCAGTTTCAATGTTAAGTTCAAATTTTTAAAGTAACAACACAGATGTGAAGTATGTTGACACATATTTTCAAAGGCAGGATTTAAATTTATTTTTAAAACAAGGCCACACGATTTTTATGTAGTTTGCCTCATACAGTCATAGAATAAACTAAAAAAGTCGATAAATATGAAGTAGTACGTTTACTAGACCAAAAATCTAACAAGTTGGTATAAGGTTCTCCATTTTTGTATTTAATAACGAGAAAACTGACACAGTCATAGAAATTGAGTTTTACCATTATATATAAACTGTATGAAATAAGAAACATTCATAAGAAATTAAATCACAAGGGAAAGTGGATACTAACTCGCAATATTTATTTAAAAGGAAAGTTTTATGAAAAATATTTTTCCTTGATGCTTCATCAACAATGCTGATACTGGTAATTCGCATTTACTACGAAAAGAATTCACAAAGAAAATTTCAATCGCAGATAAAAGTCATTTCTCCATTCGTGACTTCTTCTGAATCAGTAAAATGATAACGTTTTTACAATCTATCATACTATCAATCAATATATATATTTGATGCAATTTTATTTTATGCTTTAAAGCTAATAAATTAATACATTATCAGTAATTTTATATATACACGTTTTTGCAATATTACAACATTCCTAATTAAAAGTTTTTATATAAAGGTTTTCTTCATTGTTATACACACACAAGTTAAATATTAATCAACTAAATAACTTCATAATGTAGCGATACTACTAGCGACCCCTGCGTAGATGATGGACTAACAGTACTAACTACTAACTCGGCCAGTTCACAGTGCCTTGGAACAGTCAACACGCCTTTCATTATTTAACAATCCCAATAATAACTAAGCCAAAATTGGTTATATATCAAATTATATAAATAAGTTACGAAATAACACTTTTTTGGAATAATACAAAAAACAGATGGTAAATTTTAAATTTTATGTGTTAATTTTTATACCTTGTCACAAATTATGTAATAAAACTTTGAATATTTAGGCAAAAAATAAAATGTCTATGATGAACAACAGGCAATCATAAATTAACGGCTTTACTTTGAATGTGATGACTAATTAAAACAAAAAGGGTTTTACACAAATTACATTTAGAGGAGTGACTGTCATCACAATAATTTGTGTTTTAATTCATAATTTGTACTTCAATTCAATACTAAGATTGATTATTTTTTTTGATTTGGTAGTGTTAAACTAACACAGTCAAAAGGATAAGCTGGAAATGAAATGTAAAAATCCTAATTATATTAAAAATAATTTTACACTAATGTGTGAGTATGGCAACATACTTTCTCAAGCATGTGTTCAATATTAGCATATTCATTCCACACGGTGCCATATAAGAAGTAAACAAACATTGCGCGTAAATATTACTAACACATAAAGATTAAAATTAACATACCATTTTATACTGCGGAACAAGATCTCTATTTTACCAGCGACCATAGACAAATCACATTTTGAAACGGAACACATAACCTAGGTGCTAGTAAGGTATACAATATGGCTTATTGTCTATGGTGAATCATAGAGCGAACATCCCATCGTCATCCTTTTTGGGTTGCCGCTGTCGCGTTGTTTGGGCGGCATTTGTTGTTGGGGTACTTTCTGCCGCAGCAGCTCTCTCTGCGAGGAATTTGTCAAAGTCGCTACTGGTAACACTTTCTTGGGGTTCCGCTGCAAATCCAGAAGCCTGTAAAAGGGGTTATTTTAAAGTTATTACCATAAATTATTAGATTAGTCTTTATTATTCAAAAATAGGGAGATAATTATGACAAAAACAGTACTACTTCTTAATGGATAATATTTTATTTATACTGTATTTGAAAAATCTGTTTCATTACAGATAGAAAAACAAACTTTTTGCTTTTTTTTTATTACATACCTATGAAAATTTAAAAAAAAAAAACATAAAAATACATAAAATAATAAATAAAGTAAGCACGGTATTACGTACACACACAGATGGCGAAAAAAGGAGAAGAGTAATCGATCTCACTTGCTTGCATAAAATTATAAATAGTCACCTTTGTGATCACTCTTGCTTTTATATTTACTTAATCCATTGTGTGTATGTCACTCAATTAAGCACGATGTGAACAATTTTTAAAGGGCAATTGGTCTACCTAGTATATTTTTAAATATTTTTTGTATTATATTTAGTATCCTTTTGTCTGTTATTGTTCCTAACAAAATAAAATAAAATAAAATAAACATTCTTAAGTTACTAAAAAAACACTAAACTAAGGGCTTGTTTCTCAACCCTCTGACTAACCATCAAGTAGCGTTATCCGCTGGTAAAAAATCCTGATTTCACCAACAAAAAGTATCTTCTGTCTTATCAAGATTATAGAGACAAGCTCCAAGTGTTCTCATTTAATCATGATTCATTATGAAGTGTTACAAAGTGAATGCTGATTCAATTAATGAAAGACAATTGATCATAATAACAAACCTCTTCAGCATTGAGCCAAGCGGCTATCTCATCAAGGTCCCGTTCACTATCATTCAGGGTCTGCAAGTAAGAGGGCACACAGAACCAAAATAATAAGTACACAGATGCAGCAAGCAGAACACATTTACTAAATCAAATCATTACAGAAGAAATAATACATACACCGATACAAAAGCACAAATTTTAAGTAATAAAAATGCTAATAGTAGAACCTTGATTACTCTGATATTTTTAAGTATCTGGGGCCCTATGCAGGACTGAAAGTCGCATGCGACACCTCGGAATGGCGAGTGTGTTTGGTATTGTAGATTATTTATTTATTTTTTTTATTTTTTCATTTTTTTAAACATGTTTTTATAAAACAATATCATAGAATATGTATTTATTGTTCCCGCAAAGCCGGGGCATGTCTGCGGGTTACATTACATATTAATACTTTTTTTTTCTTCTTATTTTATTACACAATTAGTATCTAACATTATAAGTATATTCTTATTTTAAGTAGGTAGGCGTGTGGAACAATCACTGTGTGCCCTTTAAGAGGGTCTTAATGTTTTTTTAAAATCTACTAATTATTATTTTCTTCATAAATACTTTTTGGGAGCCGATTAAATAAGTCTGGAATAACACACGCCAATGTTCTTTTCCCGCAATAGTTAACCTGTCGGGGCTGCCTCAGCCGCTGTGCCGAAACTAAATCTTGTCTCAATCGGGGTGTGATATTTTTATTTTGTGCCCATCGTCAAGGAAATGATCCGTCATTATTTAATATTTGCATAGATTTTCCACAGATAAGACGTTGACATAGTTAAATAATATATTGAGATTATCTTTTGCGTCTTTCTTTATTTCTTTTGGAACTATGCATTTTAGTATTCTAATTTGTAATTTCAAGATCCTGTTGATATAAGATTTAAAAGTAAGGCCCCATATTCTTGTTCCATAGGTAATAATCGGCTCAACCAACCCCATGTAAACCAGTCTTAGCACTGTGTATGGTAGGTATGATCACTCGCCATTTTAAAGTGTCGCATGCGACTTTCAGCCTAGCATAGGGTCCCTGGACTTAGGAAGATAGAAGTGTAAAGAATAGCCCTAAGAACATTTCACCGGGAATCGAATGTGCTTATGTCAAAAATTAAATAAAATGGTGGACGACGTATACATAGAATAACACTAACATTGATAGAAAGTGTAAACTTAGGTGAACACATTACACCTTTTTTTTAACATGAAAAGAGTAACAAAAAGTACAATATCATTAATCACTAAAACAATAATTACAATTATGAGAGCAAAAAAAAAAAAAGACATCAGACCGCAGTAAGAGACCATACGCAAAAAAAAACAATACTTTTTTCAAAGTTAGAAAATTGTGAAACTGGTTACTATTTGAACATAAATTTAAACAATATTTTTGCTGTGTCGTCCAAAATTTATAATTTGATAAAAATGAAAGGGACAGTAGTAGTAAATAACATCACAACTAGAAACTATGGACAAGAAAAATTTTAAGAAAATCTAAAACTGTGAAAGTCCTGAAAAAACCAAACCAAACAAAGAAAAAGTATAAACTGGACACCAAAGCTAGCCCCACACGTGGATAATATTATATTATCAATGTTAATTGCGTGCAATTGAGTCGATTACAAGAGCTTGTTTGGCATGGCTAATTTACAAATTTTTAGAGTAGCGAGTTTTCTACAATTTTGTCTATTTAAATTTATTTTGGCACCCCGAAAAATTTTTAAAACAAAGCTTAACTGGATAAATCTATTATTTTAAAAATTGTGAACATTGCACGAAGATAGTCCATGTGTGGAGCCAGCATTACATTCACAAAGATGTTGGGAAAAGCTAAATTATGGGGTGTCAGGTATTTACTTGTGGTTGTCCTGTAGTGGGCCGGGATTGGGTTAGAGCGGCGAGTCCTACATTGGCTTGCCCGGGATCAATGTTGTCAGCGTAGCTACTGCTTCTGAAATACATAAATATAATATAATATTGCAAATAGTTAAGAATAAACACTCTGATTAGCACAAACTAATACTTCATATTTGAGAAGCTGAACTAAACAGGATAATAATTGGGATAAATGCAATTTTAGATGAGAGCTAATAGATTATAACAGGTGCTTCTTGTTCTGTATGAAATTGATGATTTTACTCTAATTTTAAATCAAAGTTACACTGTTTTGACCGAACCTGGAAATCTCATTCGATAGCTGTATCTCAAAATTACCAATTTTAGTGTTGGTCACTAAATTATCTCAAATATGATGTGTTTAGTGTCACTTTCGGTTTTCATATTTTTCATAACATACCCATTTTTAGTAGATTCATAAGTCAGATTTCTGGATTGGGCGAACATGTCAAACTCATCTTTATCTACTCCTGAAGGAGCTGGCTTAGCAGGTAGGGGGTCCGCAATACCTACAAAAACAGGAAAATTATAACTAACAATTTTATACCTTATAAATAAAATTATATTGAACTAAATTTTAATATTCAGTGGAAACTTAATTTCAGTTTAGTTTTATTTGAGGCTAAGTTAAAATTTATTTATGTTTTGGAGGGCAGTGTTGTTTAATTATAAGTTTTTTCCCTTACGAACTTATTTAATGTTGTCATCACTAACAAAAGTCTTAGCAACCGTCAGAGAAACGTGGTTGTTTGATGTACTATGCCCATTCTCTGGGATGTTTGGACTACGATATTGGCTACAGAAACTGGCGGCCAATAGCTTGGCTTGGAGGTACTTTTTTGGAATACATATCGTCACTTAGCTAACAACACCACGCAAGGCATTTTAGTTCAGATCATAGGACAATGAATATACATATTTTTTATTGAATTAAAGATTTAATGAGCGATGTTTTATGGAAATATATTTTATTTCACTACATTTAAATCTCATTGGAAGATTGACCCAAGCAAAAAATATCTATCCAATAACATCAAAGAGTGAATATCGTAACTTAGGTGTTGTGACCTAAGTTACGATATGCTCCGCATGGAAGCGGATATGGAATGATGATGCTGTGGATGGCGCTTTATTTATAAGGTTTTTCCTTGCAGTCATGACTTACTTAACGAGGCAACACTAGGCGGCACGTCATTAAGGTCGATCAGTGAGTCGGAGGGGGGCGCCGGGGGGCCGAGCGCTGCAGCGAGCACGGCCGAGGGCGCGGCGGCGCGGTTCTTGCTGAAGCGCTGGTGCCGCAGCATGAGCGAGTTAAGCTCATCATTCACGCGTAGCAGTTCGCCCGTCAGGCTGTCGTCCGACACCTTCCCGATCAGGTCCACGAGCCGCGCCTGCATGGCCTGGAGCGTGCTGTGAAGTTCCTGGAATTCATATTCATTCGATAACAAAAATAAAGTTCATTCCAAACCTTGAGGTGCGGAGCGCTAGCTTCTAAGGTTCATATAAAAATAAAGAAAAAACAAAAAACACATGTCATATATTTTATTATGAAAGCTCGACAGGGTGGTTTACCTTACTGTTAATCTTGTGAATACCAGGATAAAAAATATAAAAAGACAATTTTTCGAGGTTTTCACGACTATTTTAGTTTCAGTCTTTAGCAAACCTGCTGACACATATCCTAACATGATATTCTTGTACCACAACAGATAGTGATTTAGTCAATAAAATCCAGACTACGGAAGGCGAGATGTGTAAACTCTAGATCCTAATAGAGTGCCAACTATTTTATTGTAAATACGCTAAATTGTTATGTATTCCCCTTCATCCCTGTCATAATTAATTTTTCTCTAGAGCAAGGATATTTCCCTTTAATATGAAAAGGTTGATATTTTACTTACAAACCATAGAGGCATTTCTATTCTTAAAGTCAAATTGTCTATAAAAGCATTTACACAGTTAATGGAATACATCCGCAACGAAATGGATTTTTAAAAGGAAAATAACCTCTTCGTTAACTAGAAGAAGCATCGACATTACCTGCAACAACTCCAAATCACCGGCGTGGTGTTCTGAGCTCTGTGAGGAAGTCATCTCGTTGAGCATGTCTGCCATCACGGCCATGTTCCCCTGCACCACGGCCAAGTCGCTGTGCAGTTTGTTCACTTGGCTCGGAGACAAATGGGCCTGCAGATGCAATGAACACATGGTTATGTAACCAACCGACATTTTATCGAGGACTGATTGAAATCGAAAAGCTTTCACAGACGCAACCATCCAATAACCTCTTTTCGGACCCAGCACATAATTTTTTTAAAAATTAAAAATCATCCAATACTGATATATTTTATTACTACTACTACTTTCCCTTATCTGCACTCAATGGTGCATAGGGCACTGCAATTGGTGTAAAGATGCAGTGCCCTATGCACCATTGGGTGCGTATAAGGGAAAGTAGTAGTAGTAGTAGTAGCTAGGTTAAACAAAAAAACTGTAAGCTATTCAACCTTCCAGGACAACATTGTTCACCATTTTTGCTTGAAACTGACACGGCGTGTTTCCCGCGGTTTTGATCTGTGCGTGTAAAGCGGGCTACCAGTCATTAGTTGAAAATGTTAGCGTTTTAGGTACCATAGAATTTGGGGGAGTGTCTCTGGGGGGGCGAGGCAGCGGAGAGGGGGGCGCTCGCTGCGGAGAGGAGCTCACCCCGTCGCCGGCAGCCGCACTGTTCACACCGTCCACCACGTCCGAAGGCACACTCTGAAAGCCAAACATACAAAATATTATATGGTCATTCAACATTGTGCATAAATTTGATTGCAATATTTGCAGCAAATGGAGTTTTATATATTGTAGTTCATTTTATTATGATTCTGATGTTAGGATTATCAAGAATGGTATGCATGTGTCGATATTTTTGACACGAGTCTAACAGGAATACCACGTTCCCAGGCAGTGGCGAGCATAGTGTCGAGAGAAAAAAATCTATATATTTATACATTAAATTTTGACGATGAAAGTCAGAATACTTAAAATCAATATAATCTGGGACCCGAATACGTTTTACTCCTAGATTGGAATAAAATTTTATGCGTAAAATATATTTTGCACTTAACTTCAACTAATTTCGTTCAATAGGGGTCAAAATTAAAGAACCAAAATGTAATTTCCTTTTTTATGTCACCTTTTTCTCAATGCACAAAATGAAAACGGGAATAATGTGATTTACCCTCTGTGGAGTGAATATGGGAGCCATTGTGTCCAAGTCTGTCATTGGAAACTGGACTCCTTTTGACCTCAATTCTTGGTACATTGTCACCACACCCTAGAAAATACAACATGCTAAACATATAATATACCAAAATAATATACAATTTAAAAAGTATTCATTTAATATTCCATACATGTAACAGTGTTTACATTTACAAATTTACAATGCATGGGTAAGAAGTTACAGAGGTGGGTATACCGGAATCGGAGTAGGAGGTGGAAATTGTTACATCAAAAATACTAAATGCATTGCTAATTATTTTTAGTTCACAAATCATAAGTTCAATGGAGGCTCGAAACTCATCTGACAAACAAACAGGAAACACGAGGGTGAGAGGGTTTCCCGGGCGACAAGTCAAATCTCGTATTGTACGCGTTCTGTTTCGATCGCTCGCTGTGTTTCGATCTTCATTATAACTTCCGATTCAAAGGAGACATAAAATAAATCAGAAGTTCCGACATTTTAGAGTCGATGTTGAAGCTTCCTAATAAAGGAGTTGTATTTAATTAGATATTGCCACTCAATTGGCCCTTTGGTACGTTCTGGAGTGTCATTTAATAATAGTTATGATGGTATATTGTTTTAAGAAAATGGTATTACGGATAGATCCGGTTGGTGTTGGAATGCATCTGCCCAGCACTGTATGAGGCTCAGCACTTTCTCCTGGACAACTGTTGGGGGGTCATTTTTGGGTCCTATCAGCTTTATCTGTAACAGAAAACATCTTTGTAAAAAACATAACCAATTACGAAAAATCTCCATTTACACAAATTATTAGGGAAAAAAAGGATAATATGGCGATGTGTCTGCATATTGACCATTTCAAATAAACATAGGAATAATTTTTTTATTATTTGTCCTTTTGTCTTATCTAAATGAACTTTTTGTCGCTCCAAAATTTATATTTTTTTTTCACTACAAAAGGCTTTAATAAAAACATGATTAATAATACTCCAAGATATAAGGGGAAATTTTTGCAAATCTGAATACACAAACCCTGATTTTTTTTCTATTTTAGCCTCGAATACGTAAATGAAAAAGATTATTACATTTACATAACGAGAGCTACTCCTTGAGTTATAAAAAATAGATGCTGTAAATTAAAAAAAAAAAATCCATTGTTTAATCACTAATAGCCAGACCATCTTCTCACATCTATTTTAATTTTATTGACAATGTCGGTGTTGATTTCTTTACCAATTAGCAAAATGTTGCTAGTTATTATTTAATCATAATATTATCAATAAATGTACGTAAATGCACATGACAATAATACACTAGTATGTGCTAATCATTTCTCACATCTTCGTATTACCTTCAGTGCATGTTATGAATCGCATAACATAATAATTGAAATACTGACTGCATGATCAATACTAATGATTAATAAAACAACATGTCACAAGCAGATTCTATAGAGCAAAGAAGGGTATTTTTACTAAATTGTTTTGAGAAACAAGATGGCATTTAGCTATTTTAAAACATTATTTTTTATGATGGGTTATGAAATTTATACAGTAGGTTAAATAGGTTGGGTTTTATTAAATTTAAATCAACTGAGCTGCTTAAAAGCAATCTATTTTAAATAGATTACGAAATTTATGCAGTAGGTACAGCATCAATTTATGATTAAATAATTAAAAATAAATAGCTATTTAAAAGCAATTTTTATCAATCAATTATTACTGAGGCGGCTACTAGAGTAGCTTTGTCGCATCGCGTAATTTAGAATGTGTTTGTGACCAAGAAGCGGATTTGCCCCTATTTAAGAAAATAAAATACCGATTTGAAAATTCTAGAACAAATTAACTTAATATTTCCCAATCATTCTTACAGCACCACAACTATAATTTAGATAGATAATACGTAATATCAAATAAAATACTAAAGTCAATGGAAAAAAATGTATAAACTTAAACATAAATCATATTTCAAAGACTGAAACGTGTGATTGAGTAGAATAGCTAGTTGTACATGTTATGTAGTTCCATACTCGTACATTTCAGCCCACACAAATGATTAATAAACAGCCATTGGAACAATTTACATATTCGGCATTGCTAAATGGTGCATACCACATAAGGTCACAATGATTCCAAGGTGACAAACAATCAGAAAAAAGTGTCCAGTGTTTATTTACTACTGTACTTAAAATATTTATCGATTTATAGTCATTATGGGTCTCCAAGCAATCCACAGTATATCCATTTGAATTCTGAAGCAAATGCAGAAAAAAGTAATTGATAAATTATATTTTCACCAAAATAGATAAGATATTCAAATGTTATAAGGAAAAATATATACAATACATAAATTTATTATCCTTATCTAGCTATTTCAGTAAAACATATATTGTAATAATATTATCTAATATTAGTGTGTAAATAAAAGATAAAATATATCAGAAGTGGGAGCCTGATTTTTAGATTATTTGGCTCAAAATGATTCATTAACAATCTATAGAAATCAAGTAATAATAGTTATATAAATCACTATTGAATGTTTTACAGAGTTTGATAAACAATAATTTAAATTACTCAGGGATGAATATTAATCTCTCTTCTAATCTAATTTTTCAACATTTGAATGCCAGTGATGATAGCAAATTTCATTGATTAAAATAATTTCTTTGACCTTTGATAATGTGTGGGTATTTTTAACACACTAATTTAAATATATTATCCCATGACATCTACAAGAGTCTGTCGCGAACGAGGGTATGTCTGGGAAGACATTTATATGTGACACACAGATAAGAGGTTAAGATAATACAAAGAAGAAACAAATATTATTTTACATATATTTTTTTAGAGTCAAAAGAGACAGTACATTGGCTTTATCATTCATACGACCTTGTTACAAACACTGGACAATACTAGTGGTAATGACTAATCAACCGTTAAGTTAGTATATATTATATTCTTACATAGCAATATAAGTAGATAAATATCAAGTTTCGTGGTTTGTAAACATACTTTTATACCCAGAGAAATCTTGCCCAGAAGGAAGGAAGGTATATGAGAATTCGCAGTGCAAAAAAGATTTAAAATAAAAATACTTATTGCATGTAACAGATTTATTACATGTAATTTGCTATTATTGGTCATAATTATGTTGGCATGGTGTTATATAACCATATTTTCTCAACATGTCATCGATTGCAGTACTCTTATTTTTTTATTGATAAGATTTATTTGCACTTTTAAATTACCTAAATATTTCAATCGTGGAGCTGATTTCAAATACGCAGAAATAGCTGCGTCAGAAAGTAGGAAACAAGTTGGAGTGGAGTGGGATTTGAACGTAGGGATTTTTATACGAAGCCTGAGACTCTAACCAGTTTACTACAACCCCCGGTATATTTATACAAAGGTAAGATAATCCACTATGTTAATTTTATTATAGAAATGTTTAATGTGCTTACTCCACTAAATTATGGAGGTGGACAAAGACGAACAATAAAAAAGGTTTTTCTGATTGCTGCGTTTTTATATTTATTCATAATAATGTTTGATGTTAAGTTTATGGGCATAGGAAAAGTTCAATAAACTGTAAATTCTCTTTGTCATACACTATATGTAAATAATATACCTACCTCACGAGAAAGAGAAATTTTGAATGATTTGCAAAAATCCTAATTAAACATATAAAAACAACTGTCAATTCTGCTACGCAAGACTGTGACTATGGAGAAATGGACACCCTACTTACTTCTATTAATCCCCTACTAACTTCGCCATCACTCCAATTTCGGTGGTAGAGGGGCTAGATTTAAAAAAAGCCCGATAAATATCTGTGCGACATAACGTGGAAATTTTTTTCAAGCTCAGATTAAAAAGTCATATTACACATTCGAGTGCAAATACAATGTAGATTCACCAGATTTCGGGTTGTACTACGAGTTTTGTTACTCCATGTACTAAGAAATCATTCTTTATCTTATTCCACCGATACAATGACAAAGTCTTTGGTAATTTTTATGAATGAATTGATTTGATAAAATGGACATCACAGATCCATAGCGAACGTCTGTGATTTTAAACTTGCGACCAGCGGAGTAGTGTTGAGAAACGGATACGATCAATCTCACCAATTCCTGTATGAACTCCTTGTTGCAAACGAGGACGTGCAGTTGGCGGCCGCAGTTCTTGACGCACGTTTCCAGCACGGTGAGGGTGTACATGACAGTGGTGTAGTTCTTCCCGGCGCTCTGCTGCAGCCGCTTCCTGATGGCCTTCACGGCGTCCCGGGGCCCGTCGGGGCTCGAGTTCACGTGGTCGCAGATCTCCATGTTCAGCGCCCAGTTCTCCGACGCCAGCCCGCCATCTGTCGCTTGCTCTGCGAGTGGAGACAGTGATTTTAATTAAATGTTTAGTATATTAAATAAAAAAGAATTATTTATTGCCAACAAAAAAATATCTTTAATTAGTAAATTATTCATAAATTTAAGAAAATTAGATTTCTTTGGATTCATGTACATTCTGCCTAACTAGGTATTAACCATTTTAGGGCAGACTTTTTTTCATAAAAAAATGTAGTTGTCTGTCCCGTATTAGAAAAAACCCCGTCCCATCACTTAGAAAACCTTGTTTTATTGAAAATATTAATTCGTCCGTAACGAAGATAAAAATTAGGAAGATTTATAGGTATTTAGATCCTTAGTTTGTCTGTAACGTTTAATGAATAATTATCAAGATATTTTTTAATGTAATTTTTACATATTTTAAAAAAGCTCATTTTTACACGTTAATGAAAAAATATTTTTTGTTTGTGTGAAAAGTCAAAAAAATTATGATGTATCTAGGTATATTAGTAATTTTGCTTATTTTTTCTGAATTATAAAATCAGCAGCTTGTAAACTATACAATGGCAATCAGCAGTATAGAATGAAGCCTTTTCAGCTAACATAAGGGGGAATTGAAAACATTTTTCATTCAATAATGAGCTTATTGTTTAAAAAGTTCATGACTTAACAATGGGATGAACTTGGTATTCTGAATTGGCCATTACAAAAAATACCAAACAAAACTGTTTACAATATAAGTCACAAAGAGAATACTATAGGTAAATATTTGAGAATAAAATTTGTTTTTATTAAAATGATTATAAATATTTCCGTTTTTTTCTTCCAATTTTTCAAACAATAATTATGTACCCAGCTAAAAACAATTAAAGGATTATCAATTTTTAGAAGTATTCTATACGTGGATATGAAAATGTTTGAATAACAAATAAATAGAATATGAGTCAGACTTATCTCTTTATAGTCACATTTTGTGACAATGAACTTATTGGTGTCAATTACATCGGTTAAACAATGTCGATATTTGCACAATACCGTAACGACCGTACGTTATTTCTCAAAATATTTACTGCATTGTCTATCATAATTTTCAGAAATAAATACTGCATTAAAAATACTGAACAACAGAAACAAATGAGATATTTAGATTTTATTCAAAATCATATCGCAAAACATGTTTGTAATTCTTATAAGGAATGAGTACCTATGTAATCGAGTGACTAGGTATATTATAATGTTGTGATTTCCACCGGTAAAATGAAAGCTGTGTGAAAGTTTTTCCGCTGCTGGGCTCATACATCTCTCCATTCGGAAGATTTAAAAAACATAATGAAGAATGCAGAGTGCACTGAGACGTAAAATCTGAGTCATGAGATTACGCCGTTGTGGTCTGCCGACAAGTTGCTGATCGATAAAGTGACATTTGTAAAAACGTTTTAAAACATACCAATTTTTTGTCCAACAACTGAAGAAAATGGATTTCCCGCAAGGGCACCCACATTGAAAAAAGACATTTTATTTATTTACTCGAATAAAATATCGCTTGTCACTACGTCGCTCTCGTTTTACTTGTCAAATATACAATAAATAAAGAGTGTTCACGACCGTACACAATTTTTCCTTATGTGTTCAATTATTCAACGCGTCTGCGCATTCAATCTATTACGATTTTATTTTCGATTGTCTTCGATTTTCGATCAAAGCTTGAGGAAAATAATAAATGTTTTTGTCTTTTGAATGAATATATATAATATTATGATGATGCTACCATACCGTTTTATTAAATTAAAACTTTTATATAGTTTATCAGATTTTCCGATATTTAAATAATGTGTAAAGTTAGTGAAGCAAAAATCCAAGACGTTTTCAAAGTCAAATTTTCGATTATGTATTATTTTTTAAATGATCAAAATACACTGCACTTGGTGAACCAATGGAGTGCTCTATACACCTTTGGGTAGTAAGGGACAGTGTAGTAAAGTAGTAGTTAGTAATAGAAGTAGTAATAATAGTAGTTTTACCAAACTCCTACGCTCTTTACAATTTAATTAAATGTGCATTACTCGTAGATAATTCAAAAAAACTATACCTTATTTCCGTTTTATGTTCATTACCAAGACTATTATATTATAAATATATTGTACAATCTTGGTTAAATTGGGCATACTCAATGATATCCCTTCCCATCCCTTAAATTAGGTACGATTTTTAAAAGGTAATAAATACAATGTTAAAACTTGATAAAGAGCAAACTAAAAATTTCGTGATTGAAAAATATGTCTTGAAATACATTTTATTTTGGCCAGTCCAGTGATAGATTGATTAATTGACTATAAAATTTAAAATTAAAAAATGCACCAACCCCTTCACCACAAACCACGAGTCAACAATAAAAAAAAGTAACAAAATTAATAAAATCCAGTAGGTGTGAATGACCATAAAATTATTAAAAACTAAATAGTTGAAGTGCATTATGGAACAGGCAGCTTAGCGGCATTTTTAAACGCAGAATAGTCGTCATGGGAATATAATAATAAAAAAAACATATTGTGTTGATTGTGTTTTCAAAGAAGTGACTCATTTCAATAAATAATTTCATAAAATTTCACACACAAAAGAAAAATAACCCGTTACAATGTCTAGCGTCGTAATACATCCGGCTGTTGAACCAGGTGTTATTGATAATGATATGTTGGTAAAATGTGTTTTAGAACAAGGACCCACTGGGGAAGCTGGCCGTTTGTTTGCCGAGGAAGGTGTTCACCTTGATGAAGTCAAGATTTTGCGTCTGGAATTTTTAAATATCATAAGAATTGACCACCTTTGGATGCTTACATCTTTGACCAAGTTGGCTCTTAACCACAATCTTATAGAGGCGATAGAAAACATTGAAAAGCTTGCAAATCTGAAAGAATTAGATTTGTCATTTAATTCAATAAGTGTGATTGAAAACCTTGAAACACTTGTCAACTTAGAAGTTTTGATTTTAAGCTATAATAAAATAGAAAAGCTTGAAAATCTTGAATGTCTTCAGAAGCTAATTGTTATCGGCCTGGCAGGAAATAAATTCACTGATTATAAAGAAGTGTGTACCTATTTAAATTTTATTTATATGAATTGAAACAAATGGATGTTTTCATTTTTTGGGGAAATTTCTGTTTTCAAGAAATTTTAAAATCCTACGTCCAGGATTTATTTTTGAGGCAGGAACAAAACATGAAAAATTTGTTAAAATAATGTGCATTCTAAAAATACAGTCAACATAACTTATTTTTAGAATCTAAAGATTTTCTAAAAATATTTTATTTGGTAATTGGCATCAAATAATCAATGTCTGTTTGAAATCATTTAATTGCCCTTTTCATAATAAAATATGAGTTAAGTGTTCAATTTGAGCTGTGCATCAATTAAACTTTAAAATGGCAATTTATTTCATAACTAATAAAATGTTAGTTACCAAATCTTGCCACTAACATGACGATATATCCTAAGAACTCAGATGTTTCCTTTTACTATAAAAAGTGCTTAATTTTAGGTAAGTTATCTGCGACGATTTGATGAGCTGCGATCCGTGAGTTTCAAAGACAATCCATGCTCCAAGGACCCCGACACAATGATGTTCCTAAAAGCCGCCTTGCCCAAAGTAACTTATATAGATTACATTCTTGTCACTGATGAAGAGAGAGAGGAATGTATTGAAGAGTTCTCGTAAGTTTTTACTCTGTGTGAAAATTGTATTATTAGAAATTATATTGAGAGAATGGACGACAGTAGAATAGCCAAATTCGTGATGCATCTCTGCCCACATGGCCGCCGACTTCCTGGACGACCTACAAAAAGATGGAGGGACAGTTGGGAGATAATCAATATCCCAAGAGGCAACATCGAATGAAGACCCTTAGGTCTATCTTAAGAAGAAAAAATTAAGCATTTTTTCACCTAAACTCATCACAAGACAGGACCATATTTTTTAAAAATTTTATTAAATAGCTTTATTTATAAAAATAAGCACATAATACATTTTATAACAGTTTACAATAAGAGAATTATACAACATGATATATATTATACTAAGCTTAATCCACCTATTCAAAAAGACTGTTAAAAATTATATTTCGAATAACGTTTGACTTGTGTAGGTACTTTTAAATAATATGAACTGTTTCTAAGTAAATAATTAATTTAAAGTCCTCTTATATGTCTTGCATTATGTAATTAAAAAAAATATATAATATATATCTTCTCTCAACTTAAGCGCACTTTAAACGGGTCAGAAAAAAACTGTACAGCTTCTAGTGCAGTTTGTAATCTGTCCCGTATAAAGCGAAAACTGTATGGAATATTGAATGGTCGGCGCGATGTTTGTCTGATCTGGCGGTTAATGTTTTTTAAATAAACATTTAATTAGATATTGATATATTGAATGCTTTAAAAAAAGTAAAAAACAAATAATGTATTTACATTTTTAGCTGTATTAACAATTTCCTGTGTGTAAATGACTTACAAAATATACATATTTAGCGTGTCTTTTGACAGACTGTACAGTTTTCAATCCTGTATAAAGTGCGCATTATAATAAACATAGTTTTTTTTACTTTAAAATTTAACATACATTATATATTATGCTTGTGCTTATATAACTGCATACATTAGAAAAATTTTAAATTATATTACATCAACACATTTTGCACTCTTATGTTTTGATTTCCTCATATGCTACTAACTAGTGAGCTATAAAAAAAAACCTAGCTGTTTTTTGAAAAAAGTGTTTTTTTTTTTTACATAAAATCATCCCAAATGAATTGATACAATTCCTTGGAATTTAATATTTCAAACATACTTTATATTTTTAGTATAATAAATAATAATAATCAAATGAGCTTTTGAACACCAGCCCACTACAGATGATGTCAGTCAACAAACACTATTCAAAATGTGTGCTTCATTAGTTAACATTCAACGGTGGAAAGGAAAAATTGACTAAGCGACATAATATCATGTCACTTGGTATCATTTTCCTTTGCACACATTAAGTCACTTAGTCAAATTTTTCCATTCCACCGTCGATGTAATTATTACAATAGATATCTTTCCCTACAGATCTATAATAAGCAAGTTGAACAATGAAGACGAAGAGCGGGAAATAGCCCGACAGAAGAAAGGGGAGTACGACGCTAAAGTGAAATTCTTCGCACTATCTTTTGTGGAGTATCTCAGTGGACCGGAACTGTTTGACAATATGTATGAGCTGGATGTGGAGGGAGCACTGCTCCTCAAAGCTAGTGAGAATATCATGCTGGAGTTTGAAGAGTATCCTTTTGAATTGACTACCTTATAATTTATTGTACAAGTCTTAGTTACCAATAGGAAAGTGTCCTATCTTTTTTGTGTACATGAATGAATATTGTATGGTAATAAATATTTGAAATTTTTCTGCATTAAAAATATTTGAAAAACAAGGTTAAAAACGGAATGACCGCAAACTACGGATGCTTTAAAAACACCCGTCTCCTAAGCGCACAAATAAGGTCATACTGAATATATTATTATAGTTTGTGCGTAGAACCAGAGAAGTGGCTATGTACTTACATTAAAACTTGATTAAAATGCCTTGAAATTAATAGTCGCATCCTACCTATATAATGACTTGTTTTGGCGGTAAATCGCGATTATGATATTTTAAAATTTAATTACAGGCATAATAATATTTTTAAAAATCCAAAAAAAAAAAATTCTTACCTAAAATTATCAACAATTTTTTTTTTTTTTTTTTAGTTGTGCCATAGCCCATTATTAAATCCAGGCGATGAACATTTTTTTAAATGAAAATAATCAGCATTTTTATGATATTCCTAAATACATATTTCATTATTGGGACAACTCAAATTGTCAAAAATAAATGCACTAGAAAGTAGGAAATTACTTGATACATATTATAGATAGTAGGTACGAAAGTTTGTCAGCTGTATTTTTTGGTCAAGTAGGTAGAAAGTAAAATAAGTCAATACTTATAGTAGAAAATTTCGATTGAAAATCACCTTTTTTGTCAATGAATGCTAAGAGACTGAAGAATTTTAAAGATTATGAACAAAATGTTTGAAATGGAATATACTTACATATACTGATGATTAGATACAGAGAATTTTACTGCGAAACAATGCAAGTCCTCGTGGACTTCGGACTATCACAGTACTCGGTAAGGAATAAAGAGGTGGATATGTTTAATGAAGTAATGGATGAGGCTAGAGAGGGATCCTCAGATAGAAGCAAAGAGTAAGTATTTTTCAAAATAAATCATGAATTTAACTTGAAACCCCTGAGCAGGGATAACTAATATATCTAAACACTTGAATCAATGAGAATCTACAGATATTAATGATCTCGGATCAACTTGTATTGACCTCGAAGTGACTTGTATCTACATTGGTGATCCCTGCACTGGAGTATTTTGTTTCCAATACCTTGGACTGTGTAGATCTTCGAACAAGAATTCACTAGAAGGGACATTTCCATGCAAATTTTTCTAAAAATATACGCTTCCTGGGGTTAATTTCATAACACCACTTATTATCAAATTTCACCGTCTAAAGACCCCCAGCACTTAGGCCAATACACGAAACGTAAGACGTAGATAGATGCCTATTGATGGCGTAGTGAGTGACGTAGTGAGTGACGTAGTGGGTAACTAGACACTTCAGACACGGTAGTAATTTTCAAGTATTGAATGTCACTTCTCTGAAATCCTTGTTCGAAGATGTAGATACACTGCACTTGGGACCGATGCAGTAATGAATGCATTATTAGGAGAGGGTGTATAGTATAACTCGTTCTTTGAATGTGTTGTATTGAAATGGGTGGTTGATATGATAAATAATTAATAAAACCAAGTTTCAGAATTTCACAATGTCTCTTTGGGAAATGGGAAATTCGTATCTATGGATTTTGTGATGAAATTATACTACTTACGCATGCTTACATACATTCTAGTACAAGTAGTGTAAATGCCATGCGCGGCAAAGTAAGTGTTGCGGATTTCCGCCACACTTACTTTGAAAACATTTCAAATAAAATGTTTTTTTATGTTAAATTTTTTGAATTTGAAGATTAAAATTTGCTTTGATTTTGCTGTATTCTTGTAACATATCGCACACCTAGATCAAAACTCTATCAACTCAAGTTTATCTCAGCCCTCTAATGTTGACATTAGTGCACCAATCACACACAGTTTTAACACACATTCACTTGAGATATTGTAATTAATTTAATTAAATTAATAGAAAAAAAAGCTATAAACAATAAAAAAAGTAGGTAACGCAATGTATTATTTAGTATGTAAAAAATTTGGTCACGAAACCCACAAAAATTGTTGAGCTGACTCATGTACACACATTGATTAAACAATAGTTTTAAATTATTGTTCCAATTGCTTTTTGCTTTCCTTTTTGTAGATAATTTTTAAATAAAGTATCTATTCAGGAAACTAGAATCCAGTACACCCAGAACGTAAAGGACCTGTCCAACAAGATGATAGAGGCGACGAGAGCAGCCTTCACCAAGTGGCGCGACCGCGAAGGGCCATGGAGCATGACCCTTGGGGAGATGCTGCCCAAGGTCGCCGCCAAGGGCTCACTGCTGTACGATCACATTCCCGAACTGGTTGTGGTAAGCGATAAACGGCTTTCAGTCCTTTTCTATATATTTATTTATTTAGTTTTACCACCCTTACACGCCAGGAGACCAACAACAAAGAGAAACAACTTCACTATCTTGAAGATATGGACAGTCTGGTAAGCCTGTTGATATGTTTTGGACTGGATATGTTTATAACTGGAATGAATTCAGTCACATATTATATTTTTTGAGTGGCCCTACAGATAATGAGTGATAAAGACTTGATAATGGACACCATCGCCCAATCCACGGACTGTCATATGCGCTTCATAGACGACCGGGAGGATTATGTCATTACAAGAATCACCGAGTGGCAGGAAGACATTCTACGTAAAGCTACTTGGTAAGTGTATCATCAGTGGAATTTCGTACATAAGAAAAGTGTGGCTATTTTACACCTACGAATTAATTAATTACATCTACCGTATTTTGATTATTTGACGGACGCATTTAATTTATATTTCTGTAAAAACAAAATGAATTTTTACCATTACTTTCCCTTTTCTGCACCCAATGGGGCATAGGGCACTGCATCGATACACCAAGCACAGTGTATCATGACCTTTTATTACATAAAGGTAAGATGATCAGTCATACGCTTCAAAATCAGTTTAGTAAATAAATATTTAAGATCAAATGATTTATGATTTAAGTTTTCTAATAATTTTTTTGATTGAGTTAATCTTAAATTTTATATTAAATCGATTAATTCGGTTATGTCTTATTGTAGTCACAATCGAATACATTTTTTTATAGTAGAATAAAAATGAATAGTATGTATTTTCAGGGAAGAAATAAAACGGAATCGCAGTAGAATTCTGGAAATAAGTTATTTTGTAGACAATCAGAAGGATGAGTGGACCCAACTGACCAACCAACTGCTTATTCCCGATATTCCTCCAGAAATGGAGGCTTTTATTAAAAGGAAGGTCGATAAATAAGCACTCCAAGTCTGATAAAAAATAGATTTATTTCACTTAACAACAATAAAACGCATTACAAGTACTTTATGTATCAAAAGTATATTTATATAATTTATGTACACTTGTCTTTTGTATAAATTCATGAAATGAATGAAGGCAGTATGAATTACGGGTATTTTGTGTAGAGTATAAACATAAAAAAGGTAAGTTTCAAAAACTACGTAAAGTATAAACAGAATATTTTAAAAAAATACATGAATGGTAGTACATTAAAGGTTACGCTTAAAATCACTAAGCTGTTTATTGCTTAGAATATACACTGAATAATCTCTTAAAATTAGTTTCATTTTCCCTTGTTTTTGAGAGCGGTGATGTAAAGCTCGAGGGATTTCTGTACTTTGGGATTGGTCGCCGTGGAAACAAACATTTCCAAGTCCATGTCTCGTGCGGTCTCCAACTCCTCGATGATTTTTCTCCTGAACACCATTTTAGTGAGGCTCCTGGCTTGATGGTTAATTTTGCTGAAGCTGCCGATGAAGTTCTCACATTTGGATATGGCGTCAGCTTTGTCACTTGCAATATCGTCGATCATACCGATCTAAGGCAATTAAAAAGATATATTAACAATTTGTTACATACCGTTTTTATCTATCCATTACTTACATACTTCTGGCATTGCTTTATGCAGAAAATTCACAATGCTGTTTGAGTGAACTGTCGATACATACAGTTAGATACAGTGAATAATGGATTGTCAGTTCAATAGATGTTATATTTCTACGTACAATAAACCAATTAATATATATATATATATACACCGTTTCCACGATGAGACCGCGAAACTCCAGAGGGTGATTATTCATGATATTCTGAGAAAAAAATCTTAATAAAGTTTTTCAAAAAACTCAATTCTAATTTCTTAAAAAAATGATTAAAATATGAATAAAAATTCACGCGTGTAATACCGTCCATTTTTGAACTGGCTAACACCAAGTGACCTGCACCAATTTCAGATATGAAATTCGAATTTTGAATGTCCGCACAAGGCAAGGCGTTCGGTGACCAGAGTGGACCCCCACTCCTCCCCGCCACCGCCACCCCGCCACCGCTAGCATTTCAAACAGAAGCCAGTATTACATAGTCGCTTTTTATTAATATTTTTTTAAAATTAATTATTAAAAATGCCCGGATCAAAAAACTTTATAAGGATTTTTTTCTCAGAATACCATGAACAATCACCCTCCGGAGTTTCGCGGTCTCATCGTGAGACACGGTGTATATATATATACCTCCAAGGAACACTACGCATTTTTATGTTCCCAAAATTTTATTTAAAAATATTGAGAAACTAAAGAGTTTTAAAGTTTTGAGAACATAAAAATGCGTCCTTAGTGAGTGATTTTCCATTAAAAAAGAAAAATACCTAAAATTCAGTTGGCATAGTGTTCCTTGGAGGTGTAGATATTACAACTATCAGAAATGGATCTTTGTTATAAAGCCAACAGTACAACATGACACAATCTACAGCTCCCATTCTAAGGGGATTCCCATCTTCACAGGGTTGCCAACCTGCCAGGATTGTCACCATCCGTTCGAAAATGCACGCAGATTTATTTAGCTAAATAATGCTAGTATCTTTACTTTCCCATCACAAATATCGAAGAGATGCATTAGAAAATCTAAATAAATTTAGAAACCTTGAGTTTTCTTTTTCTAAATAACGCTTCAGTATTTTTGCCTTTACAGTACATATTATATAAAGAAGAAGAGTAAATAGTAACCTTGAGAGCTTCATCCACGGAGAAAAGCGTCCCCTTAGTGAGTGCCATCTCCGCGATGCGAGGGGCGATGGTGTTCCGCATGGTGTTCTGGAACCACGGGGGCGCCACGATGCCAAGGGCTGTCTCGTTGAGGCCGATAGTGTAGGGGCCTCCCACCATGGCGCGGTACTCGCACGACATGGCTAGCAGGCAGCCCCCGGCGGGAGAGTGGCCCTGGAAACGATGTAACAGGCCCATTAAAATTCAAGTCTTGAACACAATATTTGATCTACTATAGTATCATTGCCGTTCAAGCAGAAATTTTATTTATATATTTTTGTAAAATATGGTGTACATTGGCAGGTTTATTGCCTAGTGGCAACTTCTTCCAACCAACCAATAAAATAAAAGTAATGCGTGTAGAAATCACTCCAAATGAATCACATTTTATAAAAAAAGCAATGAGTTTAATAGACAAAAGTCGCTTTCTCCGCTAGTTTAGTAATATAAATTAAATTTTAAAAATTTAAAAGTGAATATTGGACCACACTAGTATGTGGGTCTATGGAACAAACAGTTTAAAAACACCTTGATATGGCCAAACAGCTGTCATTAAATAACGTAAAACAAAAGGTGATGTAATTTATTTTAGACAGTGTAAACAGTTCTTTGAGCCTCTTGTCAAATTGTGCGTTTGACATAATATAGCAGGTTTTATCAAAATGCTGACATTTATTATATGTTTTAATATGGAGTATTACAGAGTTCCACAAAATAAATGCCATCTCAGTCAATAAATCAGAATATTTATCAATAATTTACACTTGATAAATTATCGTCGATAATACTTTAAAATTCAGAATAAGAAAATATGTAAAGTAAGTCGAAGTTCAGTTATATAAAACAGATTAATCAAACTGATAGAAAATAAAGGTATTTGATATCTTTTATATAAATATAGAATACAAATTGACACAAATAGATTTAAGAGTTGAAGCTCACATTGATAGCTGCAGCAGTAGGATATGAAGTACCAAACAGTTTCATCCAACAGTCCTGTAGAGAGGTCCAGAAGGCTCGCAGTCTCTGGGGCTCTGGTTTGTACATCTCCAAAATGTCCAGCCCTCCGCAATAAATTGTAGGAAGAGCCTGTTATGAAATACCAAATGTACTTATTATGACAATTTACACAATGGTCATTTGTACATAATGACAAAAATAATACAAGAATAAGAAAATACATCAGCATAGATATTAACCCTTTAAGATTGATGGTAAAAAGTTCCTTAGGAAATGTTACACTAGCGGAACCATCCAGCTTTTAATGAAATAATATGGAGTAAATGTTGTTTTATCATCTGTTGCTTCTGGATTATCAATACTTAAAAGATGACTTTATTTAATGAGATTTATTTTGTAAATCTACTTGCCGAAGTCAAAATCATTCCCCTAGACTTGTTGTCTGACAAGTCATCAAATGTTTTTCCAAGTTCATCGAGGAGTTCTAGGTTCAGGCCGTTCACGGGAGATCTCTGCATTGTAACAATGGCTACGCCGGTTTATATCATTCACTTTCACATCTACTAAAGGAGCGGCAGAACTCATTGCTCTTCTGCCCACCGCAGACAACATGCTCATCTCCCTCGTTGCTAATTGACTTAGCTGGCGAACGGACATCATGATAGCTAGAAAATAATAAAATTACATATTTAATACATACGTACCGCAATAAAAAACTTTTCTACTCATATTTACTTCGTGTTGTTTTTTCTAATTAAAGGTTGTGCGTTAATATTACAAACCAATTTTGTAGCCGACACTGAAATGTGAAATTGAATATCTGATGATTCGTTTCAAGACAGTGAATGGTTTTTTTACGTAAACCTGTAGATATTGACATATATATATGAAATGCTTTTAAAAAAGTAAAAAACACATAACATATTTATATTATATTCTGTCCCGAATAAAGTGCGCTTAACACTTCGAAATAATACAACGATACAAGGTAAAACAGATTTCTGTAATTCTTTGTTTATCGTCGGCGCTTGTTTTTGACATTTACCAATTTTGACATTAGATTTCAGCCAAAACTGAAATTTTAGATATTTTATTGATAATGTGGACGAAAGGTTAGGCTGTAAATTGTTTTTAAGAACAATTTCAAATAAGTTTACAACTTGGAATTTAAAATTGTATTAACTTTGCAAGTATATAAACCATAACGTTCCTAAGATGTCTCTCGAGCAAACTGCTTGTGATGGTAATTGCACAGCTCAATAATTTAATCAGAGGTATCGACTATTTTTACACGTCTAATTGCGTTTTATTATCCTCAGATTTAAAAGCTTTCGAAAGGCGCTTGACTGAAGTTATATCATGTTTGCATCCAGCCACTATGCGATGGAGAAGTAAGTGATTGAAGGACCGAAAGTTTATCAGTGTTTTGAACGATGGTCATTGTATAGTTTGATTGGTTTTCAGTTCTCCTGTGTGTGATATCCGTGTGTACGGCCATTGGGGCTTGGTACTGGCTAACAGATCCTCTGACTCCGCTGATCTCCCTCTCCCAGTCTCTGTGGAACCACCCGTGTTTCACCATCACATCTGTTCTTTTAGGTATGTCAAATAGTTTTTAGTTTGTCAGAGCTGCGGGACGTGGACCTGACCTGGGAGGATGCCCGAGAACTGGCAGCCAATTGCATGGCTTGGAGGCAGTTTGTGGGAGCGGATATAGTATGATAATGATAAGTAGACCTGCTATGTAGGGTTACTGTAATTATGAAGCTCCGATCGTATGGCTACACCGGGCATACTTCACAAAGCGTGGTAATTTTTATGAGGACTAGTCTATGGTAAATCCATAGTATAATAGGTTATGAAATTAATACAGTAGGTTAAGATAGGTTGGGTTTAACAAAATAATTTAAATCAAATAGCTATTTAAAAGCAATATCCTTTATCAAGGTTATGAAATTTATACAGTAGGTTAAGATAGGTTGGGTTTAATAAAATAATTTAAAATCAAATAGCTATTTAAAAGCGAAATTTATACAGTAGGTTAAGATTTTTTTAATCCAACCAATCACAGCTTTGCCCATTTCTATGCTGTACCTCTATAATCCAGAGAGTAAAAACTTTTGTGGAATTTTGACAGCTCTACCACGCTTTGTGAAGTATCCCCGCTACACCCCCACAATAACAACAGTACAATTTGAAAAACACATTTTTCTACAAATGTGCTAGGTATCTTGTTTTTTCTAATAGTGAAATGGTCATTTTGGCGAAGATGAGAGAAAAATACTGATTTTTTTAAATAAATTTTTCAATATTTTGGTCAATGTGGTGATAAATATCTCTCCTCTAATGATAAAATGATAATAATATACTCTCCTCTGTAAAAAACTCCACTCAGTAACTGAAAAATGTCAATTTTCCACTTGTGCCACTATGAAATATTACAGGTGCAATATACACCGTGTCCCACGATGAGACCGCGAAACTCCAGAGGATGATTGTTCATGGTATTCTGAGAAAAAAATCCTTATAAAGTTTTTTGATTCGGGCATTTCCAATAATTAATTTTAAAAAAGTATTCATAAAAAGCGACGAGTGTAATACTGTCTTTTGTTTGAAGTGCTAGTGGCGGCGGGGCGGCGGTGGGCGGGGAGGAGGGGGGGTCCGCTCTGGTACGCCTTGTACGGACATTCAAAATTCGAATTTCATATCTGAATCTTTAGTTTAAGTTTCAAAAATATGTGATTTCTTCGCGCTTATTGGTGCAGGTCACGTGGTGTGAGCCAGTTCAAAAATTTACGGTATTACACGCGTGAATTTTTATTCATATTTTAATATTTTTTTTAAGAAATTAAAATTGAGTTTTTTGAAAAACTTTATTAAGATTTTTTTCTCAGAATATCATGAATAATCACCCTCTGGAGTTTCGCGGGTCTCATCGTGGGACACGGTGTATATATTTAACTTATGCGAATACAGATGAAACCTTTATTTTATTTCCAGTACTTCTGTTTCTGTGTGGGATCCACAAGCGAGTGATTGCTCCGAGTATAATCACGGCTCGAACTCGGACCGTCCTGGCAGACTACAACATGTCTTGTGATGACACGGGCAAGCTCATACTTCGACCGAGACCGGCCACCAACTCCTAATTACCCGACTTAAATTACGCTTATTTATTTTTTAAGTTAATCACTTGAAGTTTGTTATTTCACTTGTTACCAGTAAGCAATAAAGTAAAAATGGGAAAAGATTGTTTTATTATTTTAACAATAATTATTATGATCATTTCCAGACACTAGAAACTTAAAAGTATAATAATAATGAAAATAATTACACTGGCAAAGAAAAAGGGTCCAAGTAAGATGAATTCGGTAAAAAATCTATATTTACTTACGAGGAAAAGTGTTTGTTGTTGGTTTAAGATTTCTACAGAAAATGATGTTCAACATTTTAGAAGTAGGTTACAAAGTGAAATTAGTGAATAATGTAAAAAATGAATGTGATTTAAATAAAAACCTTTTTTGGAATAACTTGGTGTATTTAAATAAAATTAACATTACACTGATGTCATTAAACATGAATTTTATATAAACTTTCTAACAAACACATGAATATTATGAGCATTTTATTGCCACTAAGAAAAACTAAATACCGTCGAAGGTTAATACAAATACAAAATGTTTTTTGATAAAGTGTAAAAATACTTGTGATAAAAATGCACGATCCTTCAAAATATCCACTAACTTGTTGATTTTTTATATGAGTGAATTGGTGAAAATTTTAACATGAAGTATGTACTGAGATGTTCCTCAAAAGTCTCAACCTTTATTTTCTTATAGTATAAGTATTGAAAATAGATGAAATATTTGGTATTTAGATTGTACATTATTTGTTTTTTTTTTTAAAAACTTGTTTTTATTATGAAAAATGTTAAGCAGAAATACTTAATTTCTAATTTGAAAGTAACAATACTTAACTTTCTAAGGTTGAAACTTTTAACATGAATCCTATCAACTATTGTATAATATTTATAAGTTTGTGTACATTGAAAGCTTAGGTAATATTGCGGTAATTATCCTCTAAACAAAAGTGGCTGGTGGTCTACACAGATATGGATCTAAATAAAATACCTATAAAAGTTCACTACATTTAAGGTGTTGGTTAAATAGTCGACACGGCAGATAACATTATGTATTCCTAAACTAAAGGTTAGTAATAATGACTGAGAATATATGTGTAATATAATACGTGAATAATATATAAAACAAATATATCAGTTATTTCATCATCAAAAACGGCATAAGAATTGAAGACCAATTATTTGTGGGTATACAAGACTTACGAAATGACAATGAAATATAACCAAACTCTTAACAGGAATAAATGTTGTTATAATATCTGACGCAATTGTTTGAATAAATTGATAATTTACCTAATAACAAAATATTTTATTAATTTATTAGGCGAGGACAAAAGTCTACGAGAAATTAGACTTATATAATTTGCTATCGTATTATTTATTATTGAAGTTGAATTTCCATAGAATTAAATTACTATTTAATAAGTGGAAAGCATTTGAGCATTTGTTATAATATTTTAATTAATGGACAAAAAATCATAGACATTAAAGTGTTATTACAACAATGGTAAATTTAATTTCTAAATTTGAACACTTCGTGTAAAAATTAAAGTCAACAATTTACAACAACAAAATCTATATAAAATGGTTTGCGACTCAGTTCAAAAATATGAAAAAATGTAAATGTTTTATTCACTTTTCTATTTTTAACATACAATAATAATTTTTATTAAGATTTTTAATTATCTAGTTTAATTTTTATACGTGAATACTTTACGTTCAATGGGTAAATACATTTGATAGTTTTTTTCAGTATTATCAAAATGGATACAAAAGATGCTGAATTTAATAAAATTCTAGGTAATATTTATATCTAGATTTAAAACAAAACTATAAATAAAACTTCGCTAATTGTAGAAAATGGAAACAATACTAAATATAAATAATATGGTAGGTAACAAATAAATCAGTCGAAAAGCTTTGGTGTTTATGTTGGGTTTTATGAGGAAAGCGATACTTTTAAAATGTGGAATGTAGCAATATTTTATGAGAAATATGAAGGAAAAAAAGTAATTGTTGAAAGTAATAAGATAATGACAGTTGATATCTCAACAGAGATGAGAAGTTTGGAAGGAATATGGATATCTAGGCGTTTATAGGGCTTATGACCTGTCAAGTGGTCACAGTATTATTGAATATGTTCTCGCTACTAAATACAATGTACATAATTTATTATTTAATTATTTATTATATGGACAATTTATAAAGCGCTGTTTTTGCGAAAAATCGCCTAGATCTCAACTCGTCCTGCAGCTATTAAGCGCAAAGACGGTTGGAGAATTCTAGCCCCTGATTAGAAATATAAACAGATTTAAATTCTGTGGTGTCTAGAAAAAGGGGCATAAGTCAGTCAGGCATAATTTATAGAATACAACCGTTTATTGATTCTCTGCTAGTGCCTGTAAGGTTTTTTGATATTTTTTTAATGATTATTCTTAAAGATGAGTCAAATAAGTTTTTTAACCTAAAATAATAAAAAAAAACCTTAAAGACACAAGCAGTGAATTAGTAAAACACACCCGTACTGTAAAAATTATGCCTGACTGACTCATGCCCCTTTTCCTAGACACCACAGAATTATAAGTTAGAAAATTATACAAAATTACTTAGCAATAACAAGTGGGTAAAAGTGTTCTTGTAACTGATTTTCACTAAGTAGGAGGCTAGACAACAATCCAATGTAATAATTGAATAATAACAAAAATAATGAAGGGTCTTTTCCCGTGTTGTAAATAAATACAAGGTTTTTCGAATAGCAACAGGGAAAAAATATTAATATACATTAAGATCTGTACAAAGAATGATAAATATGAACATTCAAAAGATACATTTATTATGAAAACAGTTTTGAAATTTGTATGAGATATGAATGAATGTATTCATAAATTGTGAAAAGGTGACACATTATACATAATACTTTTCAGTTCTTCAGTTTAAAATAAAGTTTTGAGCAATCCGATACCATTATCATTATAAGCGATGTACACTATTTTAAATGAAAACTTTGGAAAATAAAATACAAGTCATTTGATCATGAGACTAGTTAGTAATAATAATAAAAATTTATAAGTATAATATTACATAAAAAATACAAAAGATATTAATGTTTTATACGCCTGTAGAAAAATGTTGGTTAATTATTACTGGAACATGAGATTAAATTAAAAAAAACAAGGTATTGTCTGTTGCCTAGGTTGTATGCAAGGGAAAGTGTTAAGAAAAGAATTTCACATTGGCTTGACTGTACAGTTAGTTTTGACAAATCAAAACAATTTTTTATAAAATTTAACTGATTTTTATTTTTACTCTAAAATCCCGCTGTAACAGCTTTACAAAGAAAAACATAAGTTTTTTTTTTAAAAAATATTGAATACCTACATACTTTTTGTTGCAGTCTCTTTATTTTCATATAGGATGCAAAATAATGCCATGGAAAAAGTAAAAAATCTTAAAGATAATCATTATAAACTGAATCATAGAATACCTGATATAATATAGGTATATTATATTTATAAACAAAAAAATATGTTTCTAATGCCCGGTACATAAATTGGTTAATTTTTTTAATATAAACCGTGTAATATTTATTCTATTTATTTTCAATAATGCAAATTGAAAACGAGTTTTATCTACTCACTAAAAAAAATTTCAATTCCGATGCAGAAAATGTACTATTTATAAGTTTAATAATAAATCAGATGACCATTTGAATTGAAAATGGCTAGAACAGAAAATAGCTTTTCTTATTTATTATTTTTTTAAATTGAATATTTTTTTATTGAGAGTAGAAGTATGCATATCCTTAAAAAATATTTATTTTGTGTAAGATTATAATTCAAAGTTGACTATACTCTGCAATAAGGATGAGTGCAATATACATTATTTAAAAAATAAACCTTCAAAATATTTAAAATAAAAAAGCTTTTTACTAAGCGCATACATACTAAAGAATATTACACAATAATTGTTTAAAGCCTCAATACAGTGTGACTGTTGTGGTAAATGTTAAATAAAATTATTCTATAAAACTAAAAAAAAAAAAGATAATTATTTTAAATAATTAATATTCCTAATAATTTGTTACACCTAAAAACTTTTATTTATTGTGTCTTGTTTGTGTTTTCTTTCTCTCAATATATGTCCGTATTGGAATAAAGGAAAATAATAAATTGTCATACTTACATTTTTTGTTTTGGTAACATAATAGTTGAGAATATGCTAATATACATATTGTGGTAGTCAATTTTTTATGCTTTAGTATTTGTAAATTTTAAAAGCAGTTTGTGGAGATAAATATAAAAATATTAAGCTTTGCAAAAACATACAGAATGAAATCACAAAGAAAATAATCATATTTTTAAGATAGAAACGGGACGATTTTGTTAACATATTGTGGGCATTTTATTCTGCAGTCTCAAAAGATGACTGCGTGGTCTAGAAGTAAATTTCAAATAAAATAATTGAACTCAGATTTTAAATAATTTTACTATTAAATCGATGAAATGAATCAAAATCATGGATTTGTTCGGCATACGAGGCTTATTGTATTTATATTTTAGAACATTTTTCAAGCAATGTTGAGCCAGTGTACGAATACAACTTGTTTATTTATCATATTACTGAAATGAATTGTCACTAACTTAAACCGTTCCTCATTATCTATAACACTTCACTTATTGGTAACACAAAACAATCTTTTCTTATTACATACACGAATCTCTTCCATAAAATAATAATCCAAGTCATTTCATTCCAATTTCCTATTACTATCAGAATAAGCGCGGGAATTTCACAATTGTTGGAGGCATTCATAGTTTTGATATTATATCTCTTCCTGCGTTTATTTTACTTTTGAAACATGGGCGCCTATGAAGTTCCGTAATTATTGACAGGCAACCATAGACCGAAAAATGCAATACTTCATGTGTTTTTTTCTTTTTACGTAGTGAAAACATGTTCTTTAGCTCGATATTTATCGATATCGATGTTTATTGAGTACTACTTATGCAACGAGGATTATTCAAGTTGATTTTTTCCATGAAAAAATATAAAATGTGATTTAAATTAAAAAATTATTTGTTTTGTTTCTTTGTTTGTCGCGTCACAGAATTTCTCAATTTACATTACGAGAATAACAATAAGTCCTATGCATATTTGGGTTTCTATAGCTCCTGCACCCGATGACCAAACTCAAATTAAGGAGTTTTCAATCGGGACTGTATTCAAAGTTTCTTTTGTAAAGAATCAAGTATTTTTTGTAATATTTTTTTATTGAATAAAGACTGTTCAAAAAAAAAATTTTACGACAGCGCTTTGATAGTATATAAACTCTGCTTT
>JAGVSP010002119.1:0-2500 GCA_022494985.1 Micrasema minimum | reverse complement strand
CTTTAATAAGTATTTATTTTTGTTTGCACATTTCGACACATAGACGCCACAATACTTATTAAGAACACTATTGTGTAAATTTCAATAACTCTCAATACAAACAAGGTAAACCCTTGAAAATTTGCAGATATGGGCTATTTTCTTCCGTTCCTTGTCATGTCCTAGTCCTAGGAAGATTGAATCAATTGACTCAATCTTAACTTGTTAGAGGGAAACAGAATGATTAAAATGTATTGGATAGTGGAAGATAGATGATATAGTTGTCTTTTTTTCACTGCAAAATACAAATTGAACATAAAAAGTGTTGACAGCTCTCTTTGAAATAGTTTGTCTAGTGTTAACATGAAAAATAGTTAGTAAATATTTTAATACTGGGTCAGAGAAATCCACATTATATTATGTCATCATATTATCTCTGTCATTCATTTCAAAACCTGTCCTAACTTGGGACAACATTATGATTCATCTAGTTTTATATTTCCTGTTAATGACCGTTACAATTCTATGTATTAGTTACCCTGTATCTTTTAGTTCTGATTTGTCGAACATAAGACCTATCTAGAGGTAACACTAGACGTGAGGTATGCTTTATAAATACTGGGTGACTCATGAGAATATGTATCTACTCTTTTAAATTCTTTAAGGTTAAAAAAATATTCTAAGAAATACAGCTTAGTTGATCTCACCCTGTTTATTAAGACGTTAAATTGTTTTGATACAGAAATAAGTGACACTGCCACACTGAATTGATGTGTTTACTTTCGGACTGTTCTTAAAATTGTGATGTACTTATTTACTTGGGCACCCAGTGCGGACACATTAATAAAAAAATATACCTACTTATTGGTATAAAAAATAAAATATTTCATTGAAAAATTTGATAGTACAAATTATTTAAATAATTTGTATATTTGACGGATTGGAAAATGCCACAAACAAGTAAATAATACTCAAAGAAAAACAAAACAAAAACGCGGTAAACATTAAAGAAGAAATATAATTTGCAATGGAAGCAAAAATGTATAACACTCAATCAAGTTATAAGTAATTATGTGGGTATATTGCAATGGAACGTTTTTTTATACGGAATGTTGTTAAGATTTAATGATTTTGTGTTGTTTTTTGTATTTTGTTTCACTTTTCTCCTTTTCTGTGATCACGTGAACTAGATTGTGGTCTAGAGGTTACAGCCGCATCCTGATAATCTCTATGTTCAAATCCCACTCCTCACAGCTTGTTTCCTATTTTCCGGCACAGTTATTTCTGACTTTTTGAAAGCAGACCTGAAACTGAAATATTTTGGTAGGGTGTCATAAGAACGGGTGGTGGCCCAGTGGAAGTGTCGCAGCCTTTGAGTCCAGAGATCCTTGGTTCGAATCTCCACTCCGCTAGTATTTTTTTTTTTTAAATAAAATTTTTAAAAACACAAATGTTCCTGTTTTCATTAATTAATAAAATAAATGCCTACTGATTGCAAGGTGAATGGAGTTTGACTCCACCCACTAAACTAGACTAGACTAGTAGTGGCCAATGGTCATAGTCTGTTTAACCTCTCCATGCAAGTGATCACGGTACAGGTAACCACTATACAGCGTGGAATTAACATAAATATGCCAAGCGTAATAGCTCAGCAGAATTAACACATGTACTTATAGAAATACAGGTTTATTATTCACCATTCTGCGGGCTAATGACCTCATATCTATATTGATCATAATCAAACAAACAATAGTGTTTTTTTTTTTGTAGAAAAAATTTACTCTAGTGCAGAAACTCAATTTTAAAGGCGTTTTTGTTTAAATAAACAAAAATGTTATTTGTTATTACGTTTGTAATTTTATTACTTAAATAAGTATTGTTATTTCAACCTATACCTACCTCGGCATACTTAATTACTTAAAATATTTGCGTATATTGTGGATATTTCGTAAATTTTTAGTTTTAAAATTCTGCAATAACAAAGTTAGGTAAAATAATATTAATTTACTGGAAAGACAGTGGAAAAAAACGTTTTTTTTTTAAAGTTACAATCCTAAGATTCGTCTGTAAGCACCCGATTCTTTCATCAAATTAAACATGTAAATAAAACTGTATTATTTATTTCTATCCTCTCTGCCACTTCGGGGAAATAGCGTGATGGTTAGTTACTTAGTTTAGTTTAATAAATAAAAATAGTTAAACTGTCTAAATATGGAATAAATATTACACAATTAGTTGCTACAGGTTGTCCAATAGCATTTGTGGAGTTGTATTTGAATCTAGTATGATAAATAAATAACTATTTTTTATGTTAAATCACATTTGTTATTTTTGTCAGCTACCACTTAAGTACATACAATTTTAAATGCATGCAATTTTAAACACTCAAAATAAGCTAAGCTGAGTGGTATTGATGTCAGTATTTTAAGTCTGTCCGGTGATTCACTGTGTGATGATCACATTTTTAATAATAGTATTTTTGTTTGCTGAACATTTTAAAAACTTTTTTATGAACTGTAGA
>JAGVSP010002118.1:0-38684 GCA_022494985.1 Micrasema minimum | reverse complement strand
TAAATTTTGCTTGTACGAGTAATACAGAAATACCGAAAAACAAACTATTTTTCCATTATAATAATTGGGTTCTTCCCGATTTTTTATTTTTTATTTCAAAAAATTGATTAAAAAATTACAATATCAAGAATTTTTTTTTTTAATTTTTACGATGTCATATGAATTTTTTAGCGCGTTTTGAAATAGCGCTTTTTCAAATCGCTCGCAAAATCCTTCATTTGGCGCGCATTCGGTGTGACGTCACAGCAATATAGGCGCTCACTTCGTAATGAATTTCACGCCTTTCATGGTGGACGGGTATGACGTCATTAACCAATAACGGGCGTTAAAAATCATTAGTATTTTCGTGTTTTTAAAACATAAATTTATAAATGAAAACAACATTTTTGATCATTGTGTTTTATATCGTTGGAATTGTAAAAATATACTTTAAATATTTATAACGTTTTCAAGGATATTCGTGTTATCGGGAAGAACCCTATTCTCAAATGTCACAACTTTAGGTTCCACGCAATATGATTTGTTTCAAACTATTCTAAATAGTATTATACTTATTATACTATTAGTGAAATGTGTAAGAGCATAATCGTTCGGATTACAAGCACCTACATAAGTTCCTAAGCTGATAACAATTAAACCTCAACCGTCCTTATCAAACTTCTCTAAGACCAGGCTTCCTGTGACGATACTCTGGGAGGAGTTTACACTGGGTAAATGACGAGTTTGGCGCCGCCCGCGCCCGTAGAGCAGTACCCTGCCTTCAAATCTCGGATTTACATTCATGAAGATGTCGCGTTTGTGTTTCCCCGTATAAAGTCCCGAAGTACACACATCTTGGCCGTGTTTATCGATCTATTAAACTACGGCAATTTGCGTAATACGACAAGCTAACTGAAAACGACAAATTCAGTTTTATTTTCGTCTCTGTACTCTACTTGTATTTTGTATTTTACTTTGCAGATCTTCAACTATTCTTCAATAAGATAATCTTATATGAAAGTAACAAGTGCACATCTTAGAATTTTCAACAGTTTTTTTTTCTGCGCGGTGTATTATAAAGCAATCGCTTAACCTATAATAATTTAAAATTCCCCTAAAACCTTCCTTGTACCAACTATTAAACCTTCACTGCATCACTAGTGTGTACCAATGCAGTGCCCTATGCACCATTAGGTGCGGATACGGGAAAGTATTAGTAGGTGCTCGTAACTACATTCTCAATTTTTTAAATACACGCACTGCTAATAATTTTTACCATTTGGTATTTCTATTACGTAACAGAAATCATCATCATCATCATACCATATCCGCTCCCTATGTGGAGCATATGCAATCCACAAACTGCCTCCAGGCCAAGCGATCGGCCGCCAGCTCCCGTGCATCCTCCAAGTCAAGTCCACGTCCCGCAGCTCTGACGCAAACTGCCGACGAATTGTCAACAGTGGACGACCAGGACGCCGAGAACCTGATGCCTTGTAAAATAGGCAAGCATGGTTAAGGCTCTCGGGAGGCATATGTAGTATATGGCCTAGCCAGCCGAAACGCCTTCGCCGGATGACAGTAGATACCAATGGTTGCTGTGACCGTTGCCTCACCTCCGTGTTCCTTACAAAGTACAACCACCGCACACCTAAAATTCTTCTAAGACACCTATTCTCAAAACTCAGAAGTCTGCTGTCTTGGGTCCTGGTTAACAGAAATACTCTTTGAAAATGCATTTTAATAGTGTTTTCCCCAAAAAAAACAAGCATAGCTCCCTGCAACATATTCACCTTTTTCTTTTATACCCGCAGTACTGCGGTGCCCGAGATACGGAGTAAGGAGTTACACAGGATCGTTGCAATCTCCTTAGTTTCCCATGTCCCAAGTGGCGTTACGGAAATAACCAGCCAGTTTAATGGTAACGGGAACTCGTAACTTATAAGGATTTTATGCCTCATATTCCGTACTTAGCCAGCCATTTACGTTACCCACCTATGAGTTATTTGATCATCCTAAGCCCTGAATAATAACCAGCAAAACAATTAGAATAGGACCATAAAACCCTACGTTTTATTATTATTATTATTATTCAAAAACACGTAGAAAATGTTTAACACTTTCTATTTATACACTTAGATCCATTAGTAGATAGGTCAGAATTGAGTTATGTACAGAGACAGGCTTCTTGGAGCGCCATCATCTAATCAATACATAATCATACGTCCAAAATACAAGCAATTATGATTGAGTATTAATTTTATGCGTCAACAAGTTGTATGAATTCTCATAACAAGACCTTCTTTTGCGATTTCCCAAAAATGGTTTTTTTTATAGTTAAGTCAGTATTCCATTAAGCATGCGATATCATAATTGGATGGCATAGTACTCAAACGAGTGTTTTCTAACGTGGTATGTGATCTTGGTTTGAGAATGGAAATATGTATCGCTTAATCAAATATATCAACATCTTTTTTCTAGTCCTGTCAATCATACTCAAAACCTGTAGGCAAGTAATATCATCTACATATATATATTAATGTAGTAGCAACAATATATAAAAATACGTGTTTAATATTCTCATAGGCCTGCATACTCGTTTACCTGTAGCTTTTAACATGAATGTATAAAAAGCTTAAGACGTTACTCGTAGACGGTAGCCATTTTGCATAATGATATTATTTTCCTCCTATTCAGCTAT
Source organism: Micrasema minimum (assembly GCA_022494985.1). Taxonomy (NCBI): domain Eukaryota; kingdom Metazoa; phylum Arthropoda; class Insecta; order Trichoptera; family Brachycentridae; genus Micrasema; species Micrasema minimum. The sequence goes on along the minus strand of JAGVSP010002118.1, from coordinate 36,004 downwards.
TCCTGTGCAATTTCATATTCCTTGATCGTGAAACTCGTATAACCGTACTTTTTACGATTACAATAATATCATCATCACAAAATTCCTAAAGCTTCGGTAGGGGTATTGTTTACAAATAATACGAGAAAGCTAGTATTGGATGCTGCTAAAGTGATCGAATGATGAATTAATTAATGTACTCGGTAACTATAAAAAAATATATCAAAAGTTTCCACGTCTATCCCTAACATGAATAGTTAGATACATAATCTAACAATAGTTTAATAAGTAATGTAATATTATACATTATTGATATCCCAACAGAGACAGAGAAGCTCTGGGAACGAATTTGGAATATCTAGTCGTTTATTAAGCTTATAAACTGTCATTGGCTGGGTTAAGTGGCCACTTAATATATATCAACATTTCCTATTCCGCCCATTTGTTAACACATATATTGAATTATTACACGTCGTTTCGCATTATTGAGAGATTTCTCACTGCTGAGAATGTTGTTAAACATTTTTCCAAAGCTTCTCTGTCTCTGTTAGGATATCAATAATGTTTGATATTAGCCCAGCACGGGTATAATCCAGAAATTTGTCCACAAGTATTTGTACACATTCAAATTGTTGTTAAGTTATGTTATATTTCAATTTTTATATTGTAATAATTATCAATGTATTAATTTATTTATTTTATTTTAATGTTTTTACGCCCATAGGTTTTTTTTTTACATAGACATTTTTAAATAATTACACAGTAGGTAGTTTTTCATTACCGCCAGAGATGGCATGCAGACACTGTTCCCTAAAATGCACTAGATTTGTGTTGAAAATATCAATATTGTTGGCATACTTGTTAGCCAGTGCGTGCATTCGTCGTATAGGTGAGTTTGCACTGTAATTGGTCGATGATTGGCTACTACGGGATTGCATTACTACGGGTAACTCGACCAGGCACTCGTATACTAATTAAATTTGTTAGTTGACAACAATCAAACATAGATTTTAATACTTTTAATACAGAAAGAGCAAATCATTTCATATTCTTCTATTTTCTAATGTTTGTATAATCAAAAAAGTTATAATTTATGTTTACAATGGGAATATTTAATTTAAAATTAATAAAGCGCAAGAATTTATGTTGTATTTCTAAATTTGTTAGGCTGTAGTGGGCAATGAAATAGCCATGTAAAAAAAACTTCACCTCAAAACAGATGTCATTATCTTTTAAAAAGGAAAACATCGCTATCTCGCTTACTTACAATTATGCAGTAAAGCCGGAAAGGGTTTTCCTCCGAGCCGGAGCCGTTACATCGTTACCTCACACGACGAAGTGGGTGGTTGTACCACTGTACACTGTACACGGTATTCAGTATTCACACGTCGTGATTCACTTATTGTGATTATGATGGCCTTAGCCGAGTCTTGATGCAAATTCCCGCGCTGATTCTCTACTGTTGCCTTTACATATTTCCAGTCTAGTTGTCTCGTGCAGCCGGTTATCATGCATAATTTATGATACACGTACTTATTCACTTCCCTGTTTGTAGTTGGTGAATGAAAGGCATCATTCAGATCTTTGCCTTAGACAAATGCTTCCGACAACACACCGTATAAATATTCACAATATCCAGTTGGAATTTCTCGTATCTCTTACACATATAATTAATGTATAATATCTATAGGTGATAAAAATTAAATGGGTTTTTAGAAAACTTGATCTTGATTTCTTAGTTTTCATTTATTTATTTGTTATATCCTTAACATATATTATATGTATAGTGTGTATAATTGTATACGTATACATATAAATATAAATATTATCTCTACTAGGTGGCGTATTGCGCACCTGTCTTAGAGAAGACATTAATTATAATTTTGTTAAGAAATATAATATATTTTTACATGACATCATATTATGTAATTATTTTGCCAAGTTATAATATTTGTTGAGTATTATTACATTAATAACGTTATATTTAAGATTAATTAACTACATAAGACATAAAAAGATAAAATTATTTTGTGTTCAAATTTTATATTTACTATTCCTATTAATTTACCTGAATTATTCTTGTTCTTTCTAACTTTTTTAAATTTTTTTTTATTAAAAAGAGACATTTGAGCTCTTATGATATACCCAAACAATAACTTTGTTGAATTACGTGTGACTAAACATTTTCTTTTTACAAAATAACTTGCATCGAATTGTACGAATGAATTCTCGGTCAGAAATTGACATAATTAGTAGTTGTATTCTCCGTGAGTTACGCACGACTTTTAAATTGATCCAAGTGCTAACGTGGTAAACCTGGCATTCGTTGTTTCTATTGTTATTTTCCTGGAAACGGAGACATTTTGTTCCGCGACTGTATGAAAGATGTCGGCTTTAACGGTTGTAGCGGTTGTTGATCGGCACTAAAGCCACGAGGTTTAGTTTCATTCAAAATGGCTCGCAAAAGTCAGCCGAGCCCCTCCAGGCTACGGGTTCAATTTTATAAAGCGCCGTGTCAAACGAGTTGCAGAACAAATTAAAAGCGTGAGCGATAAAGCGGCCCACGCGAGGGCATTCGTGCATTTTATTGTTTGCCCGGCCTATTGTGGGAAATAAAACGTAAAACAAGCCAACAGCGGGACGCGGACGCGCGGACCCGGACGCGGACGGGGAGAGTTCAGGAGCTCAATCACAGATCACCATCGACGTAGTTAAAAACGTGCTAACCACGTGCTAACGCTAACCATTTGACCGATCACAATGAACATACGTTCATACCACGTTCGCCGTTGCCGAGCATTGCCGAGCGTTGCCGAGCACCATAGGTGATAATAAATATCGCGGCCAAACGTCAAACGTCAAATCAAGAAAGTCAACGCGCGTGTCGGAATGTTTATTATGTCGACTGCTTTTCTCAATATTTGGCTTGCCGAACGCCGGCTAAATGCAATACGGCACTCGAGAAAGATTGAAAGAAGATATGTGCGAAGAAGATATATCTCGGGAATATAGCTCGCGATTTGATGCGCTCGTTTAATAGATCGATAACTTTTAACGCGTGTTCCATTGTGATCGCGAAAACGTTAAACATCCATGGTGAGAAATCGTTATCACGTCGCTTATTACCGCGTCGATAGTGATCTGTGATCGAGCAACAGGGATGAAACAATAAGCATCGCTAGCGCTCGCATGACCGGTGCATCGCATCGCAATCCTGAATTTCACGCGAATGTGTCAATCAAATAATCTCGTTAAATTCGAGGTTCTGGTTAGTTTTTTCGTTTTTTGCTGGTTCAAAGCAATTTTCAATTATAAACCGAGCGTAAACTGTTAAATGTAAGTTCACAAATTATTATTACGTTAATTCAATATGCGGCCTATTATCGGCCCGCCCAGTGCTTATTGCCTTGAAAATTTCTTTTACCATAAAATTTATGTGATTGATCAATTCAATTTCTTTAGTTTTTATATCTTTCAGTCGGTAATTTACTGTATTCGTGATGATGATAATCTTAAACTTCATTTTATGATAATTTGCACTTTAATCAAAGACATGTTAAGTTAACTAGACAAACTATTTAAAAGAGAACTGTCAAAATTTTATGTTCCATTTATATTTTGCAGTTAAACAAAGACAACTATATCTATCTTCCATTATCTTATAGGTACATTTTAATCATTCTGTTTCCCTCTAACAAGTTGAAATTGAGACAGTTGTCTAAATCTGGACATGACAAGAGACGGAAGAAAATAGCTTATCTATGAAAATTAATTTCATTGACCATAATAATATTTTGCTGTGATTTCAAGGAAACGTGTTATTAGTGCTGCATTTTGGCTTCCCAATCAAAGAACAAGAGCAGTATTCAACATTCCAGCAACGCTGTCAATTCGCTTGTTAAGCCGTGTGCTTCTGGATTTAACGCACAATGGATCTCATCTGACTTAATGATATGTCAATATCACTGAATATTACATCGAGTCATGCTGGTATGCCTTGTGCCAAATTTGGTACGTATAGTGATGCTAATAGTTTGTTAAAAATGATAAATAAAATTGTATCAATGTCTGTAAAAGGTACTTCTACCGTTTGATTTATAATAAATATAAAGAATTGTGTATCATTATTTATTATAAAATAAAAATACTAGAAGTTTTAAATTTAAAACACCCAATCCTGAATGCTGAAAGAAAGAAGAAAGCTACCCGTTCTGAAAGTTCTAATAATTTACTAATTTTAATGTACGGAATATAACGTTGTTTGAGATCGTAAGCAAAAACATTCGAAAAACCGTTGTTTACAGCATAAACATTATTATATCTTCTTCATTATTCTTTGTTTTAATTCCTTTTGGAATAGTATTTTACAGCTGAATATGAAAATGGAAATATTTGGTTATGGGAAAAGGGATGTATTGCTAATATCAGTCTAAGTTATAACTCCAAAAAATATGCGCTTAGTTCAATGATGAATAATAAACATTTACAAAAATCAAAGATCAAATGATTGTTTGTAAAACCTGTTGTGGATTATTCGATTACATCCATCAATCGGTTATCACGTCGCTAAATTCGAGCAATCCATTCCGAGATTTGTATTACTTGATGCACACTTCCTGTTACCGGCTGTTCCCACTAATGCAATGAGATATCATTCTGATGTCGTGTTTATCTCCTTCTGCGGTCGCATATTGGTGTTATGCTGGCGATGGGTGATGGCGAAGGTTTGGCCAAGTGTGGAGTGGGGGGGGGGGAAGGATGACCGCAGCCACCTGGGCCTAGCTAAGCGGAAAGTAAGCAAAAAGCTTGCGGTGAAGGGGTAATTTTTCGATCCAGACAAGACTACTTTGTCTGACAGAGCAATCTAAAATTCTAGGATGAAGTAAATACAAGTTACAGCTACAATCAATTCGATTAAAGTGGCCTCGCTAACGTTATAGTTATATTAGAAGACTGAGAAATTAGACTCTTATTTAGTAGCCAATTATGTTCTCTACGTTCTAAGTGAATTTTATCGTGTTCGTATCAATATATTTTTTAAAGTTATCCTCTTAAAATTTTAGCATTATTGTGTATATAAGAGGCGCATAACATTACGTACAGCGCTCCCGAGGTGATTTCTCACGAAAACGGCGCTTTATAAAGAAACAAATTATTTTGACACTTTTTTTAATACCCCGAATGAAATAGTATAAATTGTTTACGATCAGACAGAATCACTAACTCCGGTTAAATCTTAATTTGTAGAAAAATGAATGAAATTTTACAGTCACGAGTATTATTTCTACTTATTTAGTCAAGTTAACATAGTATGTATATTATGCATAAAAAAAGACACTTTAGAAGTGAACATTTCTCAGAACAATGTTTCTGGAGTTAGTGATTTCTTCCCGAACGCCCATGATACTAATGTTGGTGCGTACCTTCGTGCGACCATATCGCACCCCGGGAACAAAAGAGAGTCAACTCTAAAAACAACATTTTTTGTGAAATGGCTAAAAACACAAACTTTTTTGTTTCTTAATTTTTTCACAATTTTTTTGGTTGTAATTTCTACGACATCTGTCGCAAAGGTTTTAGAGCTTTTTTAGTTCTGTTTAAGTGATTTCGTGGATGGTAAAAAACCATAAAAAAAGTACAAAACCTCTATTTTTCTAAATTTTGAGTTTTCTCTCTTTTATTGCCGGGGTGCGATATGATTGTTTACATAATAGGTAGGTTAAAGGCTGAAAAAACATTTCATATCTATTTCTCAAATTTTATTCCTGTTTTTGTGTGCGAATGGATGATGAAAGAACGGCTAAAAAAATATATGTCGCGACTGTACTTGGATGTAGAAATCGAGGAAGACCGAGAAAGACATAGCATGATCAAGTAAAACAAGTGCTTGAAAGTGGGCATGTAAGAAGTCGGAATAATCGACGTGCGTGCATGAGGAGATGTATGAATGTGGAGGAAGCAAGAGAAGTGTGCCAGGACAGAGTGGTGTGGCGTTCTATCCTCTCTGCCTACCCCTTTGGGGAAATGGCGTGATGTTTAGTTAGTTAGTTAGTTAGTTATTTCTGTTTTTACCTCTCTTCTATCATAAGCAGACATTGAGTGTGATAATATATATGTGTATGTATTGAAAAGTGTTTCTTTCTGTTATTGCTCTTACGATCAATACCTGCATTACTTTATTATATTGGTTGGTTGGAAGAAATTGCCTAGTTGGCAATATACCCGCCAATGTACACAACTATGTACAAGAAACTAAATAAAAATGGTATATTATTAATTTAATTTTCCTTATTTTTGTCTTATATTTAATTTATTGTAGAAGATACACATTTTTATTATATTATGATAAAAAATGTGAAAACAAGTAAGTTTAATGGCGAGGATTACTTCGCAATTCAACGTTACATCATAAAATAAAAGTTGAATTGTGTCAACTGCAAAAACTATATTATGTTTGTTCCCGGAGCAGTCCTCGGCCCACGAACCCACGGAAAGTGTTAAGAGTGCTGAACGACGGCCGTGCCCTTTCCTAATTCGGCCAATGTTTGCCAGAGAGAGCAATTAAACAATCAATTTCATAATTGCAGCGGACTTTGCCTCTCCTAGCCGACCTGAAGGGTATCAGCAACAAGGGTCAGACTATTCCTTAAATCGCCATTCATTTATTATTAGTATTATTATTATTATAATTATTATATTTATTAATAGTAATTTGACGATTGCATATTTTTAATGCAGAGGTGTTACAAAAATACACCTAAATTCTGTATTGTGTTGGTACTTTTTGTGTAAAATTTGATGATAACTTTTTACGTAAAATGTGTTCAAGTCCTTATGTTCATTATACCATATCCGCTCCCTATGTGGAGCATATGGAATCCACAAACTGCCTCCAGGCCAAGCGATCGGCCGCCAGCTCCCGCGCATCCTCCCAAGTCAAGTCCACGTCCCGCAGCTCTGACGCAAACTGCCGACGAATTGTCAACAGTGGACGACCGGGACGCCGAGAACCTGATGCCTTGTAAAATAGGCAAGCATGGTTAAGGCTCTCGGGAGGCATACGTAGTATATGGCCTAGCCTGCCAAAACGCCTTCGCCGGATGACAGTAGATACCAAGGGTTGCTGTGTCCGTTGCTTCGCCTCTGTGTTCCTTACAAAGTCAAACCAGTCAAACTTATGTTACGTATGTTTTTACTAAAATACACTTTTTTAAATGGGTTTTCTAATATCACACATACGAGTAAGTGATATAAATAATCTGGTTTCTGACTCTTTAATCATAAAATTTTAATTTACATATATTAAATTCTGACGTTGGTTATAATCAATTTAACAGTTTTAACCAAATCTAATAACGCGACAGTTTTATTAAAGTGGTGTGTAAATATATGTACAAGGTAAATTTTAACCGCCGCATCACACTTTCGAAAACGTGTATTTCAGGATTTCAATATGATTCTTTAGAGGAGGGAATGTTTAGGCTCATGTCGCGATGTTAATTGGATCACGAATAGTCCACAGAGATACCTCCGCAAGAAATGCGCTGCTTGTCCTAGATTACGCCGAGAGCCGCACGACTTGGGATGAAGTCATGAACTCTGATTGCTTCACCGTGTGTGCGCAAATAATCGGATGCTATGCTAAACACTAAATACGCTCGCATGACTCAAAATAATTACGCTTTGTGCGATATACATAATACCTTCTTAATATACTATTTTTTATACCCAGAAAAATAAAAATATTCGAAGAAATATTCCTGTAGATGAGCGGTTTAAGAGTATCAATATGTTGGAATTTTTTACACTTCCAATTTAATTTATTCGTTCGTGATTCAGATTTTACCAATAACGTATACCTATCCCAATCAATGAAGATTTCATTTTTCTTTTGCTTTAAACCTGATAAAGAACTTGTTAGTACTTGGATTATTTTCTGAATGTTTTTTTAATGTCGACGAGCATTATAGGCGCTATCACTAAGAAGACCACGTTCAGGCTTATCAGATTTTGTGTGCAATATGTGGCGTTAAAAGCTTTAAGTGCTTTTAAGTTACTTAGCTATTAATATCGTAGAACCATCATAAAAATATTTTAAAAATGTGATCCAAATCATAACATTGAAACGTGAATGACGTTAATATTATTATACTTACAAGGCTGTTGTTTAAATTTCCGAGAACATGTTAATCCGCTATTTCAGTGCAGTAATAAACGTTTAAACTGACTTGTATTTTAACGTGTTACGACTCTGTGATTTTCACACCATTCCCGTCCTAAGTAACAGTGGCTTTTGAAACTTTGAGTGTATCTGAATGAGCTTTAGTTTGGTGCTTCCGTCACGTCCTCTCTGTTAGGTGGTAGGAAGGTACTCGAGGTCGACTCTACTGTGCAGAAAGCTGGGCCAACTGTTGGAAATTAGATGTGAGATAATGGGAATCAAACCAAAAAAAAAATTCATATTGGGAAATAAGATTTTTTAGGTAATGTAATTTTGAATGTTATATGATTCCCATAAATATTTAGCACATCAAACTGCTAAGACTGGGAATAAGTTAAAATTTTCTTTTTTTTTTATCGTAGGTAGGTACTTATTTTACTACTTATTAGATTTTTAAAAAAAGTTGAACGTTCATTGATTGAGTTGGCTTTTATTTTATAGAATGGCATACTTATATAATATTTTTTTAAATCATTTATTGTAACTCGATTTTGGTAATGTTTAAAAAAAAATTCATGACAGCTGTAAGGCAGTTTGAAAACGCCCGGACAAGGCGAAACAGCTGTTACTATATAAAAAAAACCGATAGAACCAAAATCGAGTTTGATTTAAAATATGTATTTAAGATTCATGTTCACATATCTAGGTATAAAGAGCATTTCCGTGCAACTGGTTTCCGGTCAGATTCTTGACTCAGTCAACCAGTTCCAGTGGTATTTCATGTTGTGTTCTTCCATCTACTTTGTAGACTTAGGAGCAATGACAATCTAAATTTTTGGGTGTACTTTTTACTTGAATATTCCACATGACTATGACAATACCCAACTTTTATCAACATGCCGATTTACTTACATTTTTCTAAATACCTTACTTACATTTTTCATAAAACTCTATTTTACCTACATGAAAGTGTCACGCATGATTTATAAGTTCAAATAAAATAAAACTCAATCGCGTTACATTCTTTCCTGCAGTGCTAGCAAATTCTCAATGTTGTTTTTACAAAACGTTTCATTCGTACTTTCGTGTTACCAAATTTTGTCGCTTGGAATCTTTTTTTTTTTGTCAAAGTATTTTACCGAAGTTTTTACAGTAACTCTTCTGTTGGTAAGGATAAAATATTCAAAGGCCAACTTGGTCCATGGTTTAGGCCAAGTAAACACTTATCTATCTGTAATACTTCTCGGTCGAACCTTTTTTTTTAAATCTCCCCCTTATTATTATTATGGATAATTTATACAGCGCCGTTTTCATATAAATATACCTCAAGGGCGCTTCAAATATGAAATTAAATGGGAAATTTAAAGTGAATGAAAACTCAATTTCTAAGTATAAAATACGATTATCAAAATTAATCAAAAATCCTGCACTAATATTGACCGATTGGTGACCAAGTCTGAAGGGGCCAAATATAACCAAAATTATTTTTTTAAATGTGTGCTTTCAATGCGTAGGTTTAACTTTATAAATTATTAATATTAATTGTTACAACAACTGTAACTATAAATATAATTCAGTACTTAGTGCAATTCCTTATCTTTTATCGTGTTAATTGCTGAAATTCTTACAGTCTTATTTCTGTCTGGTTTCTTCAGAGACTTCAGAATACTTAATTAGGAAAATTACATGATAAAGTTTTTTATTTTATTTCCGCTTTCTGCTCTTTTTGATTTTATCTGACTGCACACGGCTGTGGTCCCTAATCTTTGGAGGTCTTTGTGCTAGTTATCATTCTTTTGAACGTTTAACAGTACCTTCTTACAGTTATTATCCAACAATATGATCCATATCTTTAAAAAATACCAAAAAAATAATGTAATAATTACCGCATTATGTAATATTATATCGCACGATGTAATATACAAATATAGGATGAGTAAAAATGGGTAGAAATAATTATAATTTATTTCTTATGTTGTTAAGCGTACTTTTGTGCCTAAAATGTAGACTATGTTATAGTTATGACTACACCAAAAAACCACAGTTTTTTATGAATTTGAGTTAAATATGCTAATTTTTAAGTTCTAACCGTACATTTTTTTTTCTTTCCACAAAACTTATGATACATCTTTCCTGGTTCTTGGGGCAAATTTAGTCAAGGTGATCTAAAAGTTTTGTACCAAAGAGAAGAAAACACGATTACTTAAAAAGAAAAGCTATAGAAAGGTTCAACGTTTAATCACAGGCTTTCTATAAAAAAGTCGGTTTACGGACGATAATTTTACTTGATAACGTCATAAGAAAACATTGATGAAAAATAGCATACTTTTATGAATTGAATTGAATTATCATTATTTTGTATAATACAAAGCAGGAGTTAATTGAAAATTACATTTTTTTCCATAAGTTAATATTTTTTTCACTCGTTTATTCAAATATTTGTTTACTTGATACGCGGCAGAGAGATAGATGCATCACAAACCGAACGCTTAGGCCGATCGTGCCTCTCTATCGCTTGTTCCGCGCTCTCGCTTGCACACTCGGCTCAGGCGGAACGTGACAATGAGTCATGCTTTTTCGTGTGTGCAGCCGGCGTCATTGATTTATTAGAAGTTATCACGTCAAAAGTATTAACAAAATGTAAATTGGTCATTATTGTATCGACCGTTTGATAATTCTTTAGAATCTCATTCGCAATCGCTACCCGGGATCGAGGACGCGTGACACTATGAGGGCGGACAGCGGAACCTAAATTACTGGTTGCTGTACAATATTATTTACACCACGCTTTTTCCTCTATCGTGTCACTTAATGCATGTTCTCATATTACTCCGTTTACGAGTATGCAAATAGGTTAAAACAACGCCAACATTAGGAGTAAGTAGTTGTAATAAAGTGCAGACACGCGCTTTCATTCAGTAATACAGTAGGTAGGTATCACGGTACTTAGCATATCGGGTGTGTGAAACGTTTTAGAGAATTTTCACGTACAAAGGATGTAAGCGCCATGAATTCTTATGTAGGTTTATCATACTTTTTCCAACAACAATTCTGACGTATTTTCGTAAATAACTTTTTCATTATAAAACGTGAAAAATTATTATTTTTCATGTGTGGAAATTGGTATTGAACTTCTAAAATACGGGCATCACGACAATAAAGTTAAAAGAAAAGACCAAGTCCGCGAATCCTGCATAGATCACATCATGACAAAAACAAAAAAACCTATATACAGGCATTATTTATGAGTCATCCATAACAGACCACTACACAACAATGTTAAACATACATTGATATATAATACATTTAGATCTGCCTTGCAGAGTAAATTATTTAGAAAAAGTAATGAAACGAATATTCTGCACCTCAATACTCTTACACGGGTCGACCCGTATCAGAGCCCTTCGACTGCTGGCAAGCAGCCGCCCACACACCGCAAAAGGTATGGGCTAAATATAGGGTTACAGTTACAGTATACAATACTAACCCGTTCCTTACGAGGAGCGTTCATGAATTTTACCATGCATCTAAAATGACTTTTTTTTTCTTGTGCACGGGCTGCTTGCTATTATTTAAGAAGAAAACTTTCTTACGGTTTTAACTTCACAGGAAGGCATTTCGGAATGTTTTCTGAACGTCCGACTCTGCCGGCGGTTAAAGAAATACTGAGTATGCGTCTGGCGTAGTCGGAGGTTTTGGCGTAGTTGAAGTGTCATTCATTTTTTGGGTTCAGTTCAAATCTAAGTAAATCAATGTAAACATACAACAGATGCTAGCAAAACTCCTAAATGTAGTCAACCTAATATTACACACAAAACGAGCTTTGACTATCATAAAATGAAAATATCACTTAACAAATATAAATGGATTGACATCCCCAATAATAAGAAACAAACCAAGCTTGGGATGCTTTTATAACAACCTACTACCTACAAGAGAAAAAAAAGTATTGTAAATGAATACCTCAGCACGGGCATTGCCCAGTGAGGTATTTCATAGATCTAAAAAAAAAGTAAATTATACTTCGTGAAAAAATAAATAAATAAATTCCTTAAAAACGTCACGATCTGTATAAATACGGATAATCTGGTAAACCTATTCTCACGGCACTTATACAAGACTACTTGTGAATTTTCTAAAACGTTTCGCATTGGCCGCGATATGCTGAGCATCCAGTTCCGTCAATGCGTTGCTCACTGGGTATTGGGTATAAATTGCTGCTGGCACGCGAATAGTGAAGTTACGAATCTAGAAAGAGTGCGTGCGGCACGGAACTGTACATCCTCCAATACTAGATTCTCTTATACACCGTGTCCCACGATGAGACCGCGAAACTCCGGAGGGTGATTGTTCATGGTATTCTGAGAAAAAAATCCTTTCAATCAATCAATCCAAAAAGTTTTTTGATCCGGGCATTTCCAATAATTAATTTTAAAAAAGTATTCATAAAAAGCGACGAGTGTAATACTGGCTTCTGTTTGAAGTGCTAGCGGCGGCGGGGTGGCGGTGGGCGGGGAGGAGTGGGGGTCCGCTCTGGTACGCCTTGTACGGACATTCAAAATTCGAATTTCATATCTGAATCTTTAGTTTAAGTTTCAAAAATATGTGATTTCTTCGCGCTTATTGGTGCAGGTCACGTGGTGTGAGCCAGTTCAAAAATTGACGGTATTACACGCGTGAATTTTTATTCATATTTTAATAATTTTTTTTAAGAAATTAGAATTGAGTTTTTTGAAAAACTTTATTAAGATTTTTTCTCAGAATATCATGAATAATCACCCTCTGGAGTTTTCGTATTCTTTTATAAAACAAAAATCTTTTATTTCATTATTTATATCTCTACAGAGATGAAGTAGAATTTTTTCAAATTCGGGAATATGGATATTCAAGCGTTTACACGCCTTATGACCTGTCATTGGCTGGGTTGAGTGGCTACTTTACGTACTACAACATTCCCCATTCCGCTTATTAGCGAATATCCATACCAGGTAACATTTTAACACCTACTCCCGTCGTGGGATAAATCCAGATTTGTGTACAAGTATTTGAACACACCTAAAATGTGGAAAAATCTTTTAGTTCAAATCAGTTGTTTGAGCGCTTCCGTTATTTTCCTACGTCTTTAGAGATTACAGTCTTACAGAACTAAATCCCCTGTATAACTCCTTCAAAGAATTTCAACGTTTCCGTTGTGGTTCCTTGTACTGCACTCGTTATATTCCATCATAGAAGTTAATCCCACCGTGAATCAACATTGCTAACTAATCAAACTTGCTTTTCTGTATGCAACTATGGAAGAAAATCCTACTTACTGACTACCACATGAAATTTCCTCTTCAACATGTTGCTGGGAGATATATTATAATTAGTTGCTCGGCTGAAGTATTCTGCAAGTCAGAATAAACAGCGGTAAAAAAAACCCGTAACCGTTAAACTATGTCAAACGTGGGAAAGATGGCCGCTTTTAGCGGGGCGTAAATTCTTGTTCATTAGTTTTCCTTGTTGGCAAACACCCCCCATTAACCCTATTGACATTGTATCTACTCTTAAAGTATGTCAATTTCGGTTAGTCAAGAAGCTATTCGTTGCGCCTCCCGGTATATTTTAGCACTTAATTGTGTTTGCAACACCACCCCTTTTTATTATCACTCCTTCCTGCTTTTGTAAAGATAAACATTTTTTTTAAATGTAGGTATATTAACCGATTTTGTTTCTTTTGGCCTTAGTTAGTATGTAGTAGTACTGATGATATACCTATCTAGCATGAATTCTCGGAAAACGTACCGCACGATCATGAATTTGTATTGCTCAGACAAAAACTCGCCTTACGTTCCTCTGAAATATTGTTAAGAACATAATTCCATAATACTTTGTAAAAAAAAAAATTCTGTAAATTATGGCCAGTTTGTACGCGTTTTGTATTGTTGAGTATTTTATTTACTGCTCGCGCCGATTAAAGCTTTGCTTTCTATTTGTTTAATATTAGTAATTTTCTTAATAAAACAATGTTATTATTCTTTCGCCGTTGTTTTGTTTTCGGGTAGCTCGCAGGGCCTTTTAGTCGTCGGATTTAGCGAGGGTTCTCTGTTCTGCCTGGAGCGAGGCCTTCCCAAGGGAGGTTGGAAACTTTTAATGAGGCCTCGGGTACCTAACTCCCGTTGTTTATTTACTTCCAAAAAGGTGGACATTCCTTACAGCTGCCGTGGTGCAATCTGCTTTTAACTAGGGAAATTTATTCCCGACGTGTGTTCCAGAGAGTTAACTTCCCGTAACTTGGTTGACAAATTCGCGGCGGTATTTTGCGGGCCACTGTACAGAGTAAGTACGGTTAAACAACTTATTAAATACGGTCGATGAACCTCCACGGGGGTAGAATATCTGCCTAAAAGGAGGGTGGAAGGTGTTGCTGTGGCATTAATACTTCTATGTCTAAAGTTTTCCACTCCTGGACAGTGTCAAAACTTTTCTCTTTGCTCACACCAACAAACGATATTGACCTTTTAAAACATTTTAGGCGCGCTTCAATTTAGAATCCTTCTCTTTTGGGTTCCTCCGATATAGAATCTAGTGGGTCTTATTTCTCCAGCCTCTGGAGTTCGCAAAGGTCTTCGGTCTTTCCGCTTCATGAAGACCCGGAAGCCAGAGCAAACTTTGCCCGAGTGGAAATAATGGCTGCCTTTGTATGTCCCCGTGTTTGTTGTCTCTCACCCGGGACTATTAACGGCTTTTGGAGTAGTTAGGATTTAACGACCTAGTTCAGAGTGAAGTGTTTATTTATATGACAAATGCAGAAATTGGGAGGTGCTTCTATTAAAATGCCGCTAACGCATTGAATCTTCTAATCTTATTAACTCGGTAATTATTAAAAATCTTTAGTATATTATTTGTTTTTTTAGTAAATTATTATTTGTATATTGTTTCTTGTATACGAGTATACAACCACTACTAGACTAATGATTTGTCTCGTTTTTAACACGTACTTCCGTATTTCTGTAACATGTCAATATTGAGTCGATTAGGAGAACTATTTCCAATCACGATGACCCTGACCGTTTATAATCCCTTGCGATCGGCCGCCAGCTTCCGTGCATCCTCCCAAGTCCACGTCCCGCAGCTCTGACGCAAACTGCCGACGAATTGTCAACAGTGGACGACCAGGACGCCGAGAACCTGATGCCTTGTAAAATAGGCAAGCATGGTTAAGGCTCTCGGGAGGCATGGCCTGGAGGTATAGCCTAGCCAGCCGAAACGCCTTCGCGATCGCTTGGCCTGGAGGCAGTTTGTGAAATCCATATGCTCCATATAGGGATATGGTATGATGATATTACCCTTGCTCGTTCTTGTATCGAAGAAAAAATAAATAATAAATTTTCCGCTTTATACCGAGTTTTTAATGTTATTTTTTCTACACACCCTATTCGTCTATTTTCTATTCACACATTGCTTGTGGTGGCAGAATACTACACAAACAATACAAAGTGGACAATATTAAATCCGAAAACCAATCGCAGACTCTTCATCTGAAACAGTATAAGTTTTCAGTTAGAATGTTGTTAGCGTATGGTAATCTTTACTTTTTATTTACAACTGTTTTCTACTTTACTAACGCCTGCATTACACAAATAACACACTTTATTTTTCTCTTCTTAGTCTTTCTTTTCTTTTATAGCACTAACTTCTTGGAATAATGATAGAAAATACTCCACGTATCCTTTGTTCCATGTGTGCAATAGACTGAATTATTGCGTTACAGTTTTCTATTCACTCAACAACACACGTCGCACAAGGTGATTGATGCGATTCGCCAATTGTCGCTAACCTGATAGGATATAATGATTGCATTACTTTTTTAAATCATCTGAGTCATAGTCGTCAAGTCTATCTCAACTGAGACCTGAATATGCTTGATTGGCTGGACGGCTATATCTTTCGAAGTAAACAACCCTTCGTCCAAGACATTTCATTTAAAAGTTGTTTCTTAATTTTTATTAGTATCGTTAGGTTTACGTTATTTAAGGTTTTATAGTAGCCTTTTTTTGTAAATAATTATCGTCAGATTTATTTTCCTCTCGGAGGATCAACCCCGTTAAACCATTCATCTCATTCAGCTGCAAGATTTATTAAACCACTTGAGGTTTTAATTAAATTATTACGTAAGAGCTAGAACACATTATGCCGTGTGAAATATTTCATAAAACGTTTCGAGAGTGTGAGGCGTTATTATAAATTTGCTTACACCATCATGAAGCCCTAATAAGTCACTTTAATTCAGCGGTTATGTTAATATTATGCGCGTTCGGTGCACCAACTTTTCACATAAAAGAAAAGTTGCGAATCCTTCTGCAACCCCCTTTCCTCCTATTATTCCGAGGCACCTTCTCCACTAACTTATTCCATCACATAAAGTCTACTGTGATTTAGAATCTTACAAATTATCCTGCCAACTTCACGAATATTTTAAACTTATGGTTGTTTTTATCTTCCGGTTATTTTAGTTTTCAAAATACAAATATTGTAGCGTCGTTCATGGTCAACGAATTTTGTATTAAATTTCATCATTATGACTGACGGAAGAACAGAAAAATTAATGATCTCTTAAGAAAATGATTTTCTTACAGCCGATCTGGTAGAATGGTAAATGATCTATCTAATATATATTTTTATTTGTTTTCAGGTAAAAATTTTCATCCTATCATTAGAAGATTTCCATTCGGCTTCATTTGGTAAGATTATTTAATTTTTCGTGAAAATATTAAAACAACTTTGAAAGCAAAACGCTATTAGCTATTCATGTGCGAATTAGGTCGTTGATGATATAATTAATCGAATAAAACTATGCATACGAAAAAAAAGTTGTTGACCTAGTAAACTGCAAAGAAATTTTAAGGTGATTTATCATAATATATGTGTGTTGTGTCGTATCGTGAATGCACTTGCGCTTCGTGGCGCAAAAATAGAATGCAAACCTCAGTTCTGATGCTAAAGAAATGCTTCGTACTTTTGTTCTCATATGGTGGCTGTCCATAGTCAGAAGTCATTACTCATTTCCCCCCTGCCGCGTTGGGCGAGGCCCGTAATCGTCCCATTCCACTACGTGGCCGTGAATTGATATAGAATGCGAGGAGTGGGGACCAGGCCTTAATAGCGCGGGAAATTTGGCTCCACGCCACCGAGTCCCGCCATCTGGTCCCTGTTCCTTATCCACTTCTTTTCATTTCCCGCCGAGATTTTCATTTTGTCCCGTCAGTGTTGCGCGGGAAAAACTTTTTTTGAAAATCGTAAAGGGCGTATATACCTACTTGCTTATTACTGCAAGACGCGTTTTCAACATTTTATATACAGCTTTTAACATTAAGTGCGATTTAAAACTTTAATTTCTTTCATCAGAATTAAATATTAGGGATACTGATAAAATGAGTTATGCTATATTTTTCCTTCTAATGATTTTAAATCGTTTAAATTTTAAACTAATTGAGTTTCCTCCGAATTACAATTTTATCAGCGCTAATAAATGATGATGAAAAAAGTTAAGAAAAACCAATGCATGAGAAGATAGTAAGGTAAAAATCTATAAAATCTGTGTTCGCCACGAATGACAAAAGAGAGCTGAAATAAGGTCGGACATAATATATATATGTAAGACCAAATCCATGCCGAGAGTCTTGGAGATGAAAATTCTATGAAGATGGATTTGGGAGTTACATGTATAGCCGAATGTAACTCCCAAATTCGACCAACTTACAAAGTCCAGGATGTTGTTGGGGGGGGGGGGGGCCAAATCAGTTGCTCGATCACTTTCTATTTACTTTAAATTTCACTTTAATTTTCTTACCCATGGATGTTTAACGTTTTCGCGATCACAATGGAACACGCGTTAAAAGTTATCGATCGGGATTATTAAACGAGCGCTTCTTGTCGCGAGCCATTTCCCGAGATATATCTTATTCGCACATATCTTCATTCAATCTTTAGCACTTTTTTAACTACGTCGATAGTTATCTGTGATTGAGCTACAGGCAGCGTCGAATGAGATTATTACAGACCCTACGATCTACCTTAAGAAGAAGAACTTTTTGCATTTAAATACATTTAGAAAATAGATGTTAATAAAATACTTTGAATTCATAATATTGAATAAACCACTTAAAATTTGGGATAAATACTTAGTTATTATTATTAGTCGGCTAGGGAATCATTCTACATACATCGACATAAATTCTCATAAGGAATATTTTGTCATCGCGAAAAATTGTATTTACATATTCGCTGTCCATAGTTCTTACGTGGTCTCACGAAAATCATTAAATTTGTAATCGCTACTCTAGAATAAAACGTGAATTTAATCCTGATATTTCCTTATCCACCTATTTTGCTTTAGGTGTCTAATCTGGAATCTACCGAGTGCAGCATTGTGTTTGTATTTCTTATTTCAGATAATTTGTAATCAGATACCTATATTATGTTTCTTTTATCGGATCATTATGATTAAGCACCCAAGTCAGAAATTATCATTGGTGCTGGGACCTCACGCTTGCCTGAACAATACGACTAATTTGTTCTGCAGCGTCGCATTGCAATCATAATAACATCCAAGTGCAATTTCAAGACATCTTCCAGTAATGATAATGACGTATAATACGTGTTTACAGGTAACACTTAATCCACAATTCAGCGCCATTTTGTGATGGCTAATGACCGCCATTGCGGAAACTATTTTATGAAATTTATTAGGTATCTGATTTTATGCGTTTTTCGCAGATTGCGTTTTCGCAGCTTCAACTCAAGCAGTGTTTTTATTTTTGGCAACAAAGTGAAGGATTTTGAATAAGTTGAAGGTTATGTCAGTATAAAATATTTGTTTAAATGGGATATTTCACATGTGATATTATTTTCTTTATATGTATAGTAAATTAGATTGTTACTGATGCCTAAGACTGATCGTATTCTTGTAATAAACGATCAAGAAACACAGAATTTGGTGTACAAAACAGCACCCTATTGTGCATTATTAAGTGTTGATAAGGTATACGATGACTGTTTATTTTTTCTAACTGAACTGAAATTTGACAGACAAGTGCATATTTCCTTACTTTCGAGTGACACTACTCTTAACAAAGTAACTTGTGAAATGGTGTCATTTATTTTCGTTTCACTTTATTCCATTTATTTTATCTAGAGTCATCTTTCCATCACCCAACGTTGCGTTAAGGATGAAATGTAGGGATATTATTATTTCTCAATTCGTGTTTTGATGTTATAACTCGATTTATAAACGCTATGGCGCGGCGCGGCGTTGTAAATTCGGAAAATATCTCAATTTTGTCATTTTTATTTTCTAACTTCACACGTTTATCCGATTTTAGTTTCCAGTGTCTATTGAGATTATCATGTATAAAATATTCGTTTTGTAGAATTAGAAAACTCATATTAATTTTGGTTTATTATTTGTATGGTAAGAATCAATTACTACAGAAACTCTATAATTCCTAAATTTCACGTTATAAATTTACTTTTACTAGGATAACTCTCAATTAGTTAAAATGTTTATATTTAAGAAATGTATTTCATTGATTAATCGGTTTTGTTATTGCAACAATCTATTTTTTGGCTTGAGATAATGTTACGTGAGATGCTCTCACTACATGCCAAGTCGTCAATGTCGCCTTGCAACCAGCCACAAGGCAATCAATCTTGAATTTATCTCAGTTACTGAACTAAGCCGTCTAAAACTAACTAACAAACCATCACGCCATTTCCCCGTAGGGGTAGGCAGAGAGGATAGAACGCCATACCACTCTGTAAGCCGTCTGATTCTTCAATAGTTGTTACAATCCTGTCAAATATGTTGTTCACTACTTATTTCACGTGAAAGTAATCAAGATCAACAATAAAAAAAACCCTGACTTAGCTTAGTCTCATTTCTTATTCCATTTATTTATTAAGAAGTTGCCATTTGTTTAGTCCAAATACTGAACATATTTTGGACAGTTTTTGTATTTTGTATTTCGCAGTTTTTGTATTTCGTCTCATCTTTATCTCATATTGTCTTTTTCCAACTCATGTGTTTAGTGTTTAAATTTATTTTGTAAAAACTGTTATTTATACTTTTGGCTTGTACAACATGTTACTAAGTCTGAAGATGCCCGTTACAGGGTGAAAGCGATAACTGGTCAAATAATTAATAGTGGAAGCGTAAGTATTTTAATTTTACTTTAATTAGTTATATTCAAATAGTTTACGTATATTTTTCTTACCTTTCCATTTAATCGCTTTTTTTAATAAATTTATTTCACTGTGTTTTTTCATGATGTCACTTTACGGTCCTTGCATGAAACATGGAATTTTCATCAGTCGTTAATGTAATTCATAGTCGCGGGCGGGTTCAATCATCTGTCAGCTGAAATCGACACTGTATCGCATTACCAAGTGTCACCATTTTGACACGCTATTAAAGTTCCCAGCTGAGCTGATGCATTATTCCGAACTCGAACCCTTTCTCGACTGACGCCATTTACCCACAGTGGCTGTTAGCTATATCCTATATCCACGCGGACATAAAAATTGCGTCTCGTTTTACATGCTCCATGTCCGATCACAGTTTGACTAGAATGAGGGTCGAGTTGATGGATTGACCTTCTGAAATTTCTCGCTTCAGTTACTCAATTATAATATTATCGTTTTACATTTATTTGACTAATAAATTATGGATAAATTTTTATTTTAACATATCAAAAGAAAGATAAAAAAGTAAAATGTGTAGCATTTTTGATCTTCGCTTTATTTTCAGATGAATAATGTAAAAAATAAAGAAATGATGAAAGCACGGCTAAAAGAAGTTTAAATGCAAGTGTGCCTGGGTGTAGAAGCCGCGGAAGGCCGAGAAAGACATGGCATGACCAAGTACGACAAGTACTTGAAAGTGGACATGTGAAAAGTCGGAATAATCGGCGTATGTGCATGAGAAGATGTATGAATGTAAAGGAAGCAAAGAAAGTCTGTCAGGACAGAGTGGTATGGCGTTCTATCCTCTCTGCCTATCCCTACGGGGAAATGGCGTGATGGTTAGTTAGTTAGTTAGTTAGTTTTAATTTTTAAAAATAATATGAATAAATGTGTTTGCTATCTAATTATACTTTTAGTCAATAAGTGAATTTTTATGTTTACACATAACTAAAACTTAATTCCTTAAACCGAGCGATTCCATTGATATTTGATCTTGTACCTACATATTATTTTATATGATATCGTGTAGTGTTTAAAAATCAGCAAATCAACAACAAAAAAATAAATACAATTTAGTTATCTTTTAGTAATACAGTCAAATTGGCATATTTGGATATCAAATACTAGGCGGAATGGGGAACGTTATACATCAAGTGGCCACTGAACCAATCCATCCATTTTCCCTTTCAAACTTTTCATCTCTGTTGAGATATCATAATAGAGCCAAATTAGCAAATTGGAAATTATTTTCTTTTACTGTGATTTGTATAAAATTGCCAACGCAATTCTACGCGTTTTCAGATAACTCAAAAACTGCACAAAAGGTTTGCTTATTTTGCTACAAAAATCCACGCTTTGAAAGTGAGTAAATTGACGGTGTGCGTGTGTAGCTAATTCGATGCGAATATTTTTTCATAATGTCTACTCTTGTATAGAAAATATCGTTTCCGTTAGTTTAACAGAGCTATTTAGCTATTACATATAATAAAATTTATCTACGCTTTCTTTCTCTTGTTTCTACTGCCCGATCAATCTTCGTTTAAGTTGAAAGCTCGGCCCAACGCAACGGTGATAGTGCATTTCATAGTTTACATTGTGCAATATCATCTTTTCTTTTTACCGTAGTCTGTCATTTCATCCTAAATTGGGTTCTTTCCGATTTTCTATTTTTTATTCCAAAAAATTGATTGAAAAATAACAATATCAAGGTAATTTTTTTTTAATTTTTACGATGTCATATGATTTTTTAGCGCGGTTTGAAATAGCGCTTTTTCAAATCGCTCGCAAAATCCTCCATTTGGCGCGCATGCGGTGTGACGTCACATCAATATGGGCGCTCACTTCGTAATGAATTTCCCGCCTTTCATAATGGACGGGTATGACGTCATTAGCCAATAACGGGCATTAAAAGTCACTCGTAATTTCGTGTTTTTAAAACATAAATTTACAAATGAAAACAACATTTTTGATCATTGTGTTTTATATCGTTGGAATTGTAAAAATATACTTTAAATATTTATAACGTTTTCAAGGATATTCATGCTATCGGGAACAACCCTATAACTATAAAAACCCATCGATCACTCTCACTGTCATCATTAGTTAAATTATTTCATCAATATATTTAAATTCATAATTTAATGTTGTTAGTCATTTGTATATAAATTATTGAGTCATTAATATAATAGATCAAAGTGATTATTCATGTCCCTTCTGTCGTGTTTTTCCTATGCTTCTTCACTAATACCAAACAAAGATACTGAAATGCAAACGGTTGTACTTGTGTATTCAATTTTCCCGATACCGTTTCCCCTTATTCCGGAGCAATATATTTTTCAGGGAATAAATATTTTATTACGGGACTTCATAACACCTATAACTTATGTTAGTAATATTTTATAAACTTTGTCAGTTTTAATAGTGAGGTGACCTGCTTAACATCAATTAAAGTGAATGAATCGATTCGGACTTCAAACATAATATATATTATGTGAATCGAATTCAGTTACAATGAAAAAGTATTTATAGATACTGTTATTTTATTTTAAAAATCATAAGTCGAATCCCTGTATATTATTATTTATATGCATATTATTTTATATAGTAAATTTAAGGAACAAAATAAGATAACTACATAATTTAACAAAAAAATAGCATTTATTCAGTTGAACTATCAGAAAACTAGTATTGTCATCTTCATCACTGCTGTCAGCACTCAGAGATATTATTATTTCATTTTCAATAATATTGTCTATTTCACATCACATCTCGTTCATTTTCTTTGTTGTAAAATGTTTTTTTTTGTTTTCTCTGAAAAATACACCAGTCACTGTAGTGACTTCTGCACACGCAATTTGTAGAAATTTGTGAAATATTCCTTCACAAGTAATCATTCGATTCTACTTATCAACATTCGATTTTTTGGGTAACACCTCTAGAAGAAAGGTTCGCTGATGCAACATTGTAACGACGTTTAGAACAGAAAAAGTTTATTATGTTTAGAATGGTTTATTAGTGAAAGTAAATCGTAAAATTACCTTATTTTGTCATTATTACAATAAATATGTAATCGTAATTGAAAAAAGTTAAGCAATTGTGTAGTTATAACTTCGAAAAAAAAAATAATATTTTGTACCCGCCCTTACAAGGTTATGTTGTTTAATCTTGATTAAGTGTCAAATGTGACCTTTTAAATTGGCCCAACTCTAGTGGTTTTATTACTGCCTTTATTTATTTATTTTACTTTAAACTATTCGTATATAACTAATTAAAGTTAAATAAAAATACTTGGTTCACTTCCACTTTTATTTATTTGACCAGTTAGCGCTTTCACCCAGTAACGGGCATCTTCAGACTGGTAACATGTTGTACAAGCCAAAAGTATAAATAACAGTTTTACAAAATATTTTTAGACACTAAACACATGAGTTGGAAAAAGACAATTTAAGAGAAAGATGAGACGAAATACAAAAACATATGTTTAATGGCAGTATTGTAACAAAGTAGTTAATGGAGAAATGGAGGGATAAGTTTTATTATGTTGAACAAATATTAAAAATATAAATCAAATTTTTACTTAAAATCAATTCTTGCAAAAATCTGTTTTATTTCACTTACCCAATAATAATAATTTAAAAAAAATCTCAGCCTTATTTTAAAGGTACACTTTTGAATACATTTTTAACTTTTATGTCAAATTAAAAGATTTATGCCGAAAAATTATTAATGATCCCTCTTCCCAACAATCTTGAAATATTTCCTTGTCTGGTACTGATAAAAAATATGGATTAGAGTGCCAATATCAATATTAAATTCCTTGCATAATTTTTCTATTTTTTTTAAATTGTGTAGTAATTGATATTTATGAATTAAAAAAATTACATAAATAGTTTAGTTGGTCTTTTTTTTTTTTAATTGCGCTATTTTTATTCTCAAAACCCCCAAAAAACTCGTTTAATATTAAATTACACATCACGCCGCATCGTCTCATAAAGTGGCGACAACTATAAACTTTACATCAATTGTTTTTTTTCCAAACGATTGTCCGTAAACTAAAAACAGTGAAATTCCGGATGTAGAATATTTTAATACCTATTGGTTTGGCCAATGTGATAGGTAAAATTCTTGTCCTACGTTCATCCGATATCCTTTCGTCACCTGTTTTCTGACAAGAGTCGGTCTCGTTTTATTGGCCCGGGCAGCCAGTACCAAACCCGATCCGCAGTATTCCACTATGGAATCCTTCAATCTGCAAATCCAAATCCTAATATCATATATAATTAATTGATTAATTCCACTCGAAATCCCCTACAAGTGAAACCTCAACAGTTCCAAAACCCGAAACCCCGGCGTTTCCTCGATTGCGTCCGCGCCAATTATCGTTTCCATAGTTTTCCAGGGATACTTCGCCCCTCACTGGTGGTCCTCCGTTCGTCTTCTCTCCCGCCCTTGTTCACTTCCAGCTCTGATAAGTCTTTCTTTCATATTTCCGATCCTCGTTCGAACGAAGTTACCAGGAAGCCTCGCCAGGGCGGAACCACCTACAAATTATAAACGTATTGTATCAGAATGTGGTATTACTTCATCTGATTAGACACGTTGATTGCAATTTACGCTGTATTTCCCAGTCTAACGGGTTCTGATTAGATCTGATCTAACTACATCAATAATAGTCATTCATTATTGAATATACACTCATGGTCTCTGAAAAGTAATGAATTTAGCACAGCCTACACTGTTCATTTGTTCCACGATAGATCAATGCAATAATAATACTTCGAACGAGTATGTTCAGTTGCATAGAATTACAGTGCATTATCACTACTTCACTATGCAAAAATGACCAGTATTTTATACAAAGATACTCTGATTTCTAGGAAACCGTATCTATTATTGTATGAAATGAATCTCAAATACCCATCAGATTTTTTTAATGCTTAATTATTTTGAATACCCTGCCGTTAAAATACACAGGTGTATAGTCTGTATAGCAGTATTAATGTATTATACGGACTAATACGGATATCGTATTTATATGTTGTTTGATCTTTCTTAATGCCCGAGGGAAGTAAGACGATACCCTCATTAGCAGTTCATTTATCAAACAAATTAACTAGTAGATACTTACTATGTACTGTATTTCAATAAAGCGGGTTTCTTATTCTCAGTTAATAACGGTTCGCCAATATTTTATTTGCTAGTCTTATTATGAATCGCATGAACGGAAAAAAATGCTATACGCACGCCGATATTGATCTTTAGTTTTTTTTTATTCTGTAGCTTTATTACATTTTTTGCAAGATGAATTGTTTTTTTGTAATAAGTAATCATAAGGGAATATAATAATAATATTTTGATTATGTTACTAACTCACTTGGCCTATGACTCGACCCAAATAAGTGAGCCAACGAAAGTTGCAGATTCCAAAAACTACCGCCTCCGCCAACGTTGGCTTTTCCTAGGCCAAATGAGCTTTTAGGTTGAAAGTCATAATCATTTGAGTAGAACATAAATTTAGGTCCCAGCTGAGACTGATTTAACGACTATAAGCCTAGACAACTGACCGACTATGAGCCTAGTAACAGGGCAGTCGAAACTTCCCTATCTTATTAGGTGTAATTATTTTCATTGTATCTAATATCTCTTGTAGTATTTTATGTCCCGTTTGTTTTGATACATATCGCGTTGCTGCCTTGTCCATAGTTACCAGTTACTCATTGCTTGTTGTTGTGATTCGCTAAACAATCGGACCTAAACTGTGAGTCGTGCTTCGTGCTGCTCCTCTGCCTACACTATCTACAGACTACAGCCCTTTTGTTGGCATCTCTCCTCCACTCTTGGCTACAGGGTGGTCCGTGTTCCCGACGTGCCTAAACAATGCGACTGCTCACTCAGCCCAGCCGGAAGTTCGGCCCTATTCTCCTGCAATTATTTGCACACCCTCCTTTGTTGTTTACTTATTTCGCTTTGGTTCCGTCTCCCAATTACAACATTGTTAGTTAATGAAAGTGCACTAATTAATTAAACCTTTCTGTTATTTTATTGGATGTTGTGGATATCCCGATATCTGCTCCATCCGGACGTATACACATTTTGAAATTATACCTGACCTAACTTTGATTGTAAATAAAAAATAAGTTAATCTTATATAGATACAAATTATATAATGATTTCAGACGAATCATATATGTTACGTACATACAAAACTTTGATCTTTTAGGGAATTTTATGCCGTGACATACCTACATTTATATTATTTTAATGGTTTGGTTTTTCGTATCAAACACTATTAATTAGTCTCATTATTTAAGGTTTAAAATTGACATCTTACAATAGCTTCCTATTTCTAATCGAGCTTACAATAAATATTCTGTATGTAGCCAACTTAACGTTTGTTTTGTCTGCTTCAATCGTACTTAATGATTGCTTATATTTCAACAACATTATTATAATATATTTTAGTAATTATATATAGATAATCTTTTACATTCTTGATTGATACAATTAGACACGAAGATGATAACAGAGTGTATATTATTATGTTCATCTAGTAAAAAAGTACATATGTGAACTCCACATTGTGGAGTTCCTGATTGACTCGAGCTGATTGAGATGTTTCATGGTCAATAACGTCACAGGTTCACACATAATTCAAAGCTCACTCGGTAAAGCCACCTCCTGTTGAACAAATTTAATGTCTCTATCTTTCTTGTGCCGGTAGGTACGGCCGCTTAATGCTGGGTGCTTCTACACAAAGTGACAGATGAATGGTGAAGAGTGGGGACATTATTGATAGATGCAATCAATTAGGCTCATCTTCCTACTGCCAGCGGCTTTGTGGAGCTCCCGTCCTAAGTTCAAATTATTACGGTTATTCAGCGTTGCTGTATTATCAAGACTTCCCTTCGTTTATTCAACGCCAACAATTTAAAATCTTAAAACAATATAGATATCTCCTTTACTGAGCTTTTTTTGTTAAAAAATAACGTGAAATATAAGTTTTTTTTTAAGTGTTGTTTTTTTATTACTTTATTCGTATTTTTATAGAAAACTGCCTTCAGTGTTATTTTTGTGCATACACATCACGTTTTAAATCAATATTGATGTATTTATCGTCTTACATTTTAGATAATATTTACTTTAGCACGAAGTTAACAATTTTAAAGGATAATTGGTCTACATATCCCATGTAATATTTTTTGTACTTTATTTTATTTCCAACAATTGTCCGTTATTATTCCATAATAAAATAAAATAAAATCTAAATTTTTTTCTCTAATTCCAATATTCAGTCTCTGCCGCCAGAATTTTTTGTTTTCGCAATAATTAGATTAAACTTTTTTTCTAAAAAATGTATCGGCATTCATACCTAGTCGCGTAGCAGCCCCAACGCGGCTCATTCTTGAGCTATTTTGTGAAATCAATTTCCACAAAATGGCGCCCACTATCGTCGTAATATCTCCATCCCCTGAGTGACACTTCCGTTTCCCGCCAACAGGAATGAATACCGCAAATTATTCCCTCCCGAAGCGTTTTTACAGACTTCGATTCGTGAAATACCCGCGATTGAAGGTAATATATTTTTAATACATAGTAGAGGATAGAAATGAACATTTATTATGATTGATGATCCCCGGTTGGCGCGTTGTCAATGCTCTGATCTAGCGGTCGCCGGTCGGTGTGGAAATACTCGTAATAATAAACCGTGTTTTTGTTAGTAACTTTGTGTTTCTTTATTTTTATTTTGTGTTTGGAAAGCTAGAAATATTTTTATGGCAGATTTATCCTTTGTTTTTGTACTAAAAACACTATTGTGACAGCTTAAATTTTTCTCTTTTTTCTGTCTTTTTTTTTTTGTTGTTTTTTACAGCCATATTGATCACATAGAAATGAGCCATTTATTTTTATATTAATTTTATTATGTCAGAATACTTCATGTATACCTATTAATTCTTTTCATACCAACATAAAAGATTAGTATTCGTTCTTATCGTTAATTTCCTTAACTATTTTAGTTTAAGGAAACATGTGAGTTCTTCGTATATTGTAAAATGCAGATATGAAAAGCGATATTCATTTTCTATTTTTTAAAGCTTTAATTATGCTATGTTATGTAGAATGTACGAGTACATGATGACAAAAGTGTATAATTTATTACTCCAAATAGTAAATTGCAAATTCAATTTATCGATAGAAGCATTCAATTTCAAATTGCTAACTACACCTACCTGCGTTGTTTAAATTTATTTTAAAGTAGGTTTCTAGCGTTTTACAAATATTTTTGAAAATACCACGTTATCAAATGAAAAATCTGTCTTTTGCAGATCTCGTCACATTTCTACATTTTCAACTCATTTTCGTAGAGTTTAGGTTTTAGTTATTTTTCTCTTTAATTAAATACTCGACGTTTCCTTTGACTTTGAAGTGGAATTACTTAGAAATACGTTTTACCTTAATTAAATGTTCTTACAGAACGAATCCGTGAAAGCTACTTCCTACTTCCTATAGACTTATTGTTCCACCAACCTACATCGTTACATTATATTATTTTTTTATAATGCAAATGAAGCAAGTACTTATCGTTTCTTACTTACCACTTACCACCCTATATTAATGAATATTGTGAAAATACCTACAGCAAAAAGTTTTCTCTGAAACCTTAACCAAAAAACTCGATAACTGTTTACCACAAGGTACACAAGCAATTACATAAATAAATGAGGTTTGTTTTGACAACACCGTTTTAAAGAATTCGCTGTTTTCAAAAACACTTTACAATATTTTAAAAAAATCACAATTATCTTCTTCTTCTTAGAAGCTTGTTCTTGGTAGAGCAGTCGTAGTCCACTTCCCGCAGCTCTGACGCAACCTGCCGACGGATTGTCAACAGTGGACGTCCAGGACGCCGAGAACCTGATGCCTTGTAAAATAGGCAAGCATGGTTAAGGCTCTTGGGAGACATGCGTACATATTTTTTTAGAACAATATATAAGATTAATTTGTCCGCCTCGTGGCATACTGGTAACGCGTTTGGCTACTGTGCATGAGGTCGCGGGTTCAATTCCCGTAGGGGGTCAACACGATATATTTATTTATATGTAGTTTCATATTAATATTTTATGTGTGATACCTTGGACTGGCAGTGAATGCATAACACTGATCATCTTACCTTCATGTAATTAAAATGATCAAGTTACACAGCACTTGGCGCACTTCCAATGGAGTGCCCTATGCACCATTAGGTGTGGATAAGGAAAAGTAGTAGTATAATTTTCGTCATGAACTTCAAAATACCTTCAATTTTGCATAACACAGCTTCAAAAACTTTTTTTTACCGCTTTAGACATTTTTTGTAGCCGATGTTCTGTGACTTCACTCATTTTTCTCATCAATATTTTGGCTACACCTTCTCTTAATTCCTAATTTGGGGACGTCCTATAATTCCCGTTGTTCCCAGAGAGCTGTCCTCGCATTCATTAAACTGATACAGAGCCGCGTAATCCACTAAAGTATTATTTACCCCGGCTTTACGAGCCGCAGACGAGCGGAAGTTATCTAGGCCCACTAATGTATTAAGGTACAAACAGGATTTACGTCTTCTTGTGTGACACACGAGGCAGTAAAACGGTTTCGTTTTGCAGAAATATTACTACGACAAACACAACTATGATGCATGGATGTAATATCACATCCCGCGGTATTATTTTTGCCCATTTATTGCCCACTTTGCTCGGGCCGACCGTATTAAATAACTTCTTACTAAAGCATTGCATTCTTTGGAAATGGGTGTGTTTTTTTTTTCCTTTTCTTAGATTTCTTTGTTTATCCGGGAAACGTGGCAACCTTAATATGGCACGACTTTTATTTTCACCTCTACGACAAAATATCCTTTACTCACTAGAGGCATTAGAATATTAGCTGTCTTACTTTGTTTTTCTATACCCTTGGCGACTTTCAGTACCTGTTTAGTTTTCAGGTTTTTTTATCTTCATTTGCCACATTCACTCCTACCTACGTGGAACATGTGGATATCTTTAACACTCTCGTATTGCATTTTAGATAGCGTTAGCACCACCATGACCTTGTCCACCTCAACCTTATTGTCTTATGCAGAAAAGCCTCTGAAATACGCAGATTCTCAACTATTAAACTCTGTTTCTCGTTTACAACCAATTTTAATACATAACGCTGCGTTTGGCTTACAACTTTATCAAAACCAATCAATTCTACAAACTTATATATTCAATATTCAGTCGTGCAAGCTTCGTTTCATGGCAAATTTTATCGAACTAGTAGTACTTCCCAGTAAAAGGTTGTTTCCTTGTTTGTTGAAGTTAATGTAATTAGTAATACACCGATAATGTATTTGGCGTTTTGTTGAGAATGGTTAGTATTGTTTTAAAGAGTACACTGTATCTGGGTACATTTCTGTTGGCTCATCTGTTCCCGGGTAGGTTTGCTTCGTTACTTAATTGCTTCGTTACTTAAAGCCATTGTTCCAACACGGGCAGCGGACACATTCCCGCAAGATGCTCACCGCGGAATTATTTAGGTACCCCGCGCTGGACTACAACAGCTGGACATACTCCAAATTGCTTCATTTTAGACAAGTATTGTTTTGTTTATTTGTAGGAATATCAATTTAAAAAATTTAACCAACTTTTTAATCAACTAATTTATATAATTATTTAGTTTTTTTTATTTATATCCCTACAGAGATGAGGTAGAATTTTTTCAAATTCAGGAATATGAATATTCGAGCGTTTACATGGCTTATGACCTGTCATTGGCTGGGTTAAGTGGCCACTTTATGTAGGTACTACAACATTCCCCATTCCGCTTATTAGCGAATATCCACACCAGGTAACATTTTTGATTTTGTATTTATGCTACGAATCAAGAATCATCCACCAGCGAGTTGAACGCGCCATCTATGCATTGATATTGAAGTTAAGTATTTTAATAGCAGATTACTTTATTTTTATGTAGTTAAGACTCTTCTGACGAGTTAAATTAAGTATTAGTAATCGCCTGCAGATGACTCTGCAATTTATTTTACTTATATTTAGACAGATTTGTGTGCAAGTATAGTAATCCAGAGATTTGTGCAAGTATTTGAACACGACCCAAAATGTTGTATTGAGTTTTTGTTTCCCTACATATTCTTCGTCCTTTCTTTTTTTACGTTCGCTCCTGTGTGGCGCATATGGACGTCATTAGGCGCCCCAAGAGACCCTGTAAATCGTTTACGAAAGGTTTCACTTTTTTGTTTTCCTAAATCAAACACTACGTGCTGTCATTCTTATATGTATAAATAAATAAGCTTCATATAATGTTTCTTGGATTATTATAATTACATTTTTTTATATTTTTTTTATGTGGATATAAAAATAAGTCCACGAAACCTTATTATTAGTAAGTATGGAAACGATTTCCCAACCATTGTACCTACGGATTCTTGAAACACAAAGTTACTTACGCTTTTAGATTATTTTGATGTTATTTTATTTTCTGTAAAGTTTGTTGCCAAATCAATCTTCTGACCGTTTCCCCCGGGTAAATTGCTTGCAAAACTTCTGAATTAAGATTTTCCGACATATGTAAATATAATATTTTGTATCCTTGTTCTTGGATTGTACTTTTCACTTCTTTATTTGTTATAAACTTACTTTGTATAACAATTAATGTACTTATTTCATATTACTAGTAAAATACTCTATCAAAATTAATTTTTATAATGCTCCTGTATGATAAAATATATTAGACTTGTATGTTTAAATTCAATAATTCGATATATAAATTCAAACTATTACTGTAAAAAGCAAAATAAATTTTTCTCATCATTTTAATATTGTGTAGTAGACTTTCAAAGTAGTGTTATTTTTATTTATTTTTACAAAAAGGATAATGATTATTATTTAAGAAAAAATATTTTCTCACAATGTTTTTAAATATAATATTATTGAACTTATTATACAGCACACTACACAATCAAACATATATTTGAAAAGAAAATAGATTTTCATTCAGTTAATGGAAAATAAATCTGCAGAATCCCGTTTTGAATAGCCCCACATAATAATTCTCTAGTCTGATTTCTAGACTAGTTTAGGAATGTGATAATATTAAATGGATGCGTCTTGTGAGTCAGCCTGAGTCAGTCCGCGTTCGTCTGCTCGTGACTGAGATGAATCTTTACATCTGTCCATTGACTGATTGACCTCCGTGGGGCTGACCTCCCTAGAGGTAAATCTCTATGTGTCGTGTCATGTAATCACCGTGTGAGTACGCCATGAAACACGATTCGCGACACTGTTTTCTCCGCAATGATGACCAAACTTGTCTCAAACGCTTCTTGTTAGGTCCGTCTAACTATAAAAATAATAATTTTGTACTTGAAGCGATCATTTTAAAATACAAAAAACGTAGGTAACGTAAACTAAGATAAAACATCTGTTCCGATTAAAACCTTTAGGGCCGTTTTATAAACAAGTTTTATAACATTTATTTATTTATTTATTAACATTTCACATGTATTTTGGTTATAAATCACAATTAATTATACAGAAAGATGGCGACGATTAACGGCGATCGTCGTTGCTACGAACCTTTAACTGTTTATAGCGTTAACTTACTTGTTTGTTAATAACTATAATGACGATTCGTTATCCATAAGCCACGCCCCCATTTCTATATCTTATTTGTTTATGAAACTCGAAAATCTGTCAGATTGTGATAATTTACAATCCCTGATGAAGGAGTGAGTGTCTCCGAAAACAGGTGTCAATATGTAAACTTTTCCAACAAAAAACTTTCATCTGGAGTCTAGACTACCTTTGAATTATCCTTAATCGTTGTTTAAAGTTAAAAGTAAGTCATTTTATCATTTATGTTGCTGTATTTCACAGTTTTAAATAAATTTTCACTGGAATTCATCCAATATGGACCCTGAAATTTGACATTTTAATGAAAAACGGATCGTTTGGAAATGTATCCCCTCACAATACTACCGGTTGCTGGTAACGAATAAAATTTACGTTACCGGCGTTTTATAATAGTGGAATTCGGGTTTTATACTAAATTTAACTTAACTTCAAAATTATGATGTTTAACGGCCATTGTATTTTTTGCAAGTTACCTTTCAATACACTTTATATTTTTGTAACTCTCATTACATTTTCATTTGGGTTAAACTCCACGCGTAGCTACAGTGTACAGTATACAATGTTCGCGTAGTCCTGGGATATCGCCCTCTACACCAGCGTTAAAATTAAGCGTGAAACTTTACATGAAATCCGTGAAATCCCATTTCCATAAATTATTATACACCCTTCACACTTCACCGTGTAATTCTTATACCACCGAAATGAAATGAAATCATGGCCGTTTCCAAGTGAAGAGTACTACCACAGTACAGTGTCGGCCATTACATCGGGTAGGGAGAGGGTAATCCAGTGCCCGACCATGTTCAAGGGAGACTTATTTAACTTAGCAAGTAAGATATATTGTCTAAAGCAAGCCGGAAGAAGTTTCCCCGAAGTAAAACAGAGGGATGTATGTTGACACCGCGGTCCTCGATCGATAAATTCAAGAATTTCCTCTTTTATGGAAGAATTTTCCAAATTCATTGAATAATGCGAGTTCTTTCTCCCCCCTCCCCGCCGCTATTTCCCTATCACCGCATTTCGAGCGAATAGTATGAAATATTACATTCCATTTCGTCGTATTTATTTCGTGTAATCCGAACTTTTCTTTCTATTCATCCTTCATCAGTCCTAGCACCTGTGCCAGATAAAATCATAACTAAACAACCAGAGAATTCGAAATAGCAGTAGAAAAAGTGAGGAATTAAACTCCTTGCACTATTTTAAATTACACTATAGTAAAATAGAATAATATGTATTATGTGTGCTTTTTTTTTTGGTTATTTTAAGTTCTTAGTATACCTGAGTTCTTGTCCCATAGGAAAATTATCCATAGTTAACTATTATTTATTTTACCATATAGTTACCAGTTAAGTGGCAACCTTCTACTACTCCTTTCCCTTATTCGCACCCAATGGTGCTTAGGTCACTGCATGGGTACACCAATTGCAGTGAATCTTAATCATTAGTTACATGAGGGCAAGATTAACAGTCTTACGCCTCAACGCCAGTCCAAGGTATCACTTATGAAATATTTTATCCGAAAATCACAAATAAGATAAGATGTGCCATTTACAGTTATAATGTAGGTGTAATTTGAATTCAGACAAAATTTTGGAAAAAACAAAAAAAAATCATTGCTAAAGTACCTACGTCAATTCGTAAAATGTTGCCTCTGTTCCTAGAGATAGATATATGATTGAGAGAAAGATCATATTATAGCCAAATTGAAAAATGTATAATAGTAGTATAAGAATAGTTAGGGGAAAAAAATTTATGTAGTGTTGCATAAAAATATTACTCTATGTAAAAATTATATATAACTAAATTAATATACTAATTATTAAAAAAAAAAAAAAGAGTCATTTATCATACCACAACGAGTAGTGCTAATGGCCATACGAATTAGGTTATTTGGAACATAACTATGTAGTCATTCCGGTGCATTCTTCTCGCTTTCATTAGGAAAATATTGCACTAATTTGAACAACTCGGTGCTAATTACATGTCCCGCCTGCGCCTCACTAAGTCAATGTGTCTTGTGTCATGTCTAGTCACAAGCCATGTGGATTTGTATTCTGCTATCCGAAGAGGAAGGAAGCGGATTCTTGGATCGTGTTTTTTACTCAATTAAATATATAAAATTTTCGCAGCAATCTTCAAAATTTTGAGTTTTAAAAATATGAATAAAATATTTTCATTTTAACTCCACGTAAATATTTTTATGGGTGTGGGTCAATTATCTACTGTCGTGGGTTTATTAAAAATTTGCCTATATAAATATCTAGTATCTGAGTAAAATAGGCATTTGCTTTTATTTGTTTACTTAAATAGGTAGTTACTATAGTCTGTTAAATTATAGCTTGATTCAGAATGACAGCGTAAACCCATCAAACTATTTAATTTTTTAAATTTTAAATGGTTTTAAGCTGATTTTAAATAATAATATACATTATATTGATTGATACTGTTTATACATTCCAGATGATCATGATTACTGATGGTTTTTTGATGTTTATTAATGTACTAAATCACTCGTTAGACGTCATTTCATGGTAGTATTTGTTTGAACCAAGTCCTATACATCGTATCAGACTTGATTCATACAGATTCTAAACGTTGACGAAACTGTCATTCTAATCAAGCTATATTTTAAGGACTATAATATATTATTAAAATTGATTATTGACTTATTGTTTTTATTGATCTCGCACGCCAGTGTATGGTATAAATAACCCCAGTAAATTATTAAGTACCCCAAATTTAGTGATAAATCAACATAATACTTTTAGTCCACATTATATTACTCGCGCTAGCAATTAATTTGTATCCTACACTTAATAGTTTGCGTTGTGCATGCGTAAATTTACCCATATTTTCTTTAACGATTTCTGGATTATGGATAACGCTCTTGCGCTAAGCATTAAGCATTGAGGCGATTTCTCGCAAAAATAGCGCTTTATAAACCATCCAGAAAATCATAAAAACATTTTGAGTG
>JAGVSP010002117.1:0-34874 GCA_022494985.1 Micrasema minimum | reverse complement strand
TATAAGGAGTGGCAAAGGTCTTGGAAGGTAACAGAGGCATCTAGGCAAAGGGGAGAAGGAAAAATATTTGGATACTTACGGAATTAATATATTAAACATAAGGGGATCGAAATCCTTTACGCTGAAAAAAAAACAGAATTATTAAATAATTTGTAGAAATTGTTTAACTGAAATCAAATTTATGGCGAAAGAAAATCTGGCTTCAACCTAACGTCAGTGACAAAATAATATACCTAATAATAAATGCTTTTATGTTACAACCATTAAAAAACAGGATTGTAATTTAAAATACCATATTTTACGCTTAAAAATTTGTAGCATGTATTTTTCGAAGTTTACAAACGAAGTATTAATTTAACTAGGAGAACAGTGCAGAAAAATATCGAATTAAACTGCGTTAAATTCCATACGCACACTTGCATATATGTATATATA
Organism: Micrasema minimum; assembly: GCA_022494985.1. Lineage (NCBI taxonomy): Eukaryota > Metazoa > Arthropoda > Insecta > Trichoptera > Brachycentridae > Micrasema > Micrasema minimum. Next base: position 34,439 of record JAGVSP010002117.1, on the reverse strand, counting down.
ACAAACGTGATGTGGAATTCGCAAAATTAATTCCCAATTAAATCAACACTCATCATCCCTAATGGGTTAAAATGAAGAATTTCGAATGAAATCTTTTTGGCCCACTATAGTGGGCTATATGGGCGCGCAAAATACGTACGTAGGGGAGACCTAGGAGGGTTGAAACAGTTTTTACATAACCTAGTATATCTCAGCCAAAAATATAGCCCTACCCCTATGAAATTTGTATTTCAAAATAACCAATTATATTCACTATGTATTCTCAACATAAAAATATTTAAAAGTAATTAGGGTCAATGAAAAAATTTACAAAAACTAAAAGAACTCCCCGCGTTTCAACTCTCCTAGTACCGAGGTAAGTTGAAACAGAGGCAGAGGTGAGTTTATAACAAGTGTGAATTTAGAGACTATAAAAAGGGAAAATTAAAACAAATGTTGCATTTGGTGAACAAAAGAAACTTTATTAAAAGAAATAAACATAATACAAATTTTACTGCATCCTTTGCATTCAGTGCACTGAACCCACTTCTCATTTGATTTGCTGCGTGCAAACGACTCGAGGCAACACATGCAAAAACAATCGTTTTCTGCGTCATCGTCCTCTTCATCGTCGGTTTCATTTTTATTCTTATCCTTTGCTTTAGCCTTCTTAACTTTCTTCTTTTCCTCGTTAAATATACGCTTCTTCACGTTTTTTACCTTTCTACTGGCTTCAATAGCAGCAATTTCGTCCTTAACAGGTGTGTCAGTTAGCACAGCAGATTTGATCTTACGGCTATTAAGTTGTTTTACTTTTCTTAATGGAGACTTTGGCAAAGGTCTTAGTGCCTCTGGGGAGAATAAATTCGAGGTAGTGGCGAGTGGACCATATTATATTCAGGTTCTTCATTGTTTGTGGTCTCATTGACGACAATGCTCAAAGTAGGTGGACTTGCAGATGTCGTGCTCTGCTCTCCGATGGCGGTAACATTATCAGATAGATCAATAGATACATCTAGAGCAGCGGCAATTATTTCTGGATTTTCCGTAGCTTTTGCAACATTTAAAGCTTGCTCTGGTATTGGATTGGCCAAAGCACGATCAGTAACTTGACTAGGCGGGAAATCGTTTTCTCCTAAAATATTTGTATTTAGAGGCCAAGTTCCAGTTGCAGCAAACCCACTACTGATATTCTTCGCTGTGATCGCCACATCAAATGCGGTTTTCGTTATTGACGGGATATCGTAGATAGACATGACTTTTCCAGCATTTGAGCGCATCCAATTATCGCAGGTTGTATTTACAGCCTTCTTTAAAGGACCGAAAATAGCACGATCCATTGGCCATACCCCTTTCTGTCTTACGTACGTATTGATTAGGCATTCTAAAACAAAAACAATTGACTACTTAGTATGAAAACTCACAAAACAAACCATTATAATTTTTAAAATGAATAAAAGAGGAGAGTTGAAACAAGCTGTTTCAACTCTCCTAGGCCCGAAAAATCACGCATTGTTCAGAATAACGGCTCTTAATTTCAAAACAAGGGGCAAACTCTATAAAACAATATCATGCTATGAAACATGAATAATCAGTGCATATTGAAAATACTGTGGCATTAGTGTATACCAAATACGTATCAAATTACAAATGATCAAAGTATTGGCTGAAAACTTACTTTTGGTATTTTTTTCCACGCAGACGTCGTATACACAAAACCGCTCGAAGTAGACCGCTGTTGCCAACTGAAACATGTAGCGCGTCAAACAATAGACAAAAGGGCGACATTGCCGGCTCGCTATCGGTCATAGATTTTGAGAAATCGTCATTGTTTCAACTCTCCTCTGTTACAACCCTCCTAGGTCTCCCCTACCTATATATTTTTAAGCGCTATCCTAAGTTATTATCGTATGTGTAGGTGTAGGTACACAGAGGAAATTGTTAATATAGCTAATAATGTAGGTATAATATTCATTTTTTACGCTTTTAAAAGCATTCAATCTACTTAAACGTTTACCTAAAAACCGTTAGGTCAGCCAGACGTCGCGCCGGCCAATCAATATTCCATCCAGTTTTCGCTTTATACGGGACAGTTTGCAAACTGCACAAGAAACTGTACAGTTTTCTGTCCCGTATAATGAAGATGGACGCCTTAACCATGCTTACCTTTTTACAAGGTATCAGGTAATCAGGTTCTCGGCGTGCTGGACGTCCACTGTTGACAATCCGTTGGCAGTATACCTAAGTTAGAACTGAGAGACGTAGACTTGACTTGGGAGGATGCTCGGGAAACGACGGCCGATCGCAAGGCAGTTTGCGGAATCCATGTGCTCCACATAGGGAGGGGATATGGAATGATGATGATGTGATATATGTAGATGTTTCATTACTTTTTCTCATTTACTCTCTTCGCTTTAAAATAATTATGAACGTAAAATCTTTGTATTTATTAATTTGTCGACTTACTCGAAATCCTCCTCGCTTCCCGTGCTTTTAGTCAAATCTGACATCGGAGTGAATTCATGTTTAGTGGACTCTCCAAACACTACAACATCTATGTTCATTCCCAATTCCTTCAAGACCTTATTTATTGCCGGAGCGATTGATAAATCACAAAACACTATTTTTGGTAGTCCCATATTTATCATCGCCTTCAGTTCACCTAAAATCAACAGTGAAAATAGATATTTTATTTAAAAAATATTAAGAACTTAGGTATGCAATGCAATTACCCATCAAAGGTTTTATAAGTTAATAAGTTAATAATTCAGGCGTTTCCTAGTAGGTGATATAATTCGGTAAGAATCTCACTTGCAATCATAAAGGTTTCTGCTAAAATGCTTAGCAATTTTCTCAATGGATGACAGAGAGTTCACATGTGAAGCGTCGCGCCATTTTACTGTATATTGGCAGATATGGATATCAAATACTAGGTGAAATGGGGAATGTTGTAATACATCAAGTGGCCACTTAACCCAGCCAATGACAGGTCATAAGCCCTGTAAACGCCTAGATATCCATATTCCCTTCCAAGTTTCTCGTCTCTTTCGAGATGTCAAATTGTAATAAAAATTGTATTAAGAACATTCTTGCGTAGCGACATCGATTCGACAAATTTTAGTTAATTAATAAAATGTCATCCTATTTATAAGGTTCGTAGATTTTCACAGCCTTAAAGATACAGATACTACATTTCTTGTTTATAACTTCTTCTACGATTACCAGTGATTCCAAAGCCCGACTGCGACACGGTACAAAATCCTCACAGATAAATTGGTATAGAAAATGGTCACCGCAATGTGCTCCGGAACATTGGCAACACAAAGTCCAAAAACATGTCAGATTATCTGTTATGCTTTTAATTCTTTTAATATTAACAATCCTATAACTTGGAAATATAAATGGAAGATGTAGGTATTTGAATTACAATTTTAAATCATTTTAATTATTTTTTTAGGTAATTATTTTATTTTAATTTTTTTTATTATAAATCTTTTTAGGCACCAAAACTTTTTTGCTAGAAGCTCAAATAGGTCTAGTCAAAGAAGAATCCGAGTGCTAGAAATCCCACATTGTAAATCACGACTTGCTCAGAGCCATGCACATTTAATTGCCTCCAGTTTAATTAATTCTTTTTTTAACTGACAATAAAATGGCATTGTCAAAAATTTCCAAAATTTTCATCTTTTAAAAAATTAACACAAAGTTGGATACATAGGCCTTGGTGGGATTTTTGTTAATTTTTTCTGATGTATATGTGTTAATATTGTATTTCTTTGTAAACAAAAAATTTTCTTTTGAAAATATTTTTTTTTTAAATACAACTTAAATAACGTTCAACAACTACCTAGTAAATTATTTTGTGATATTTGGCTGTCCCCATGTTTGTCCTTTTGAGAATCGTTCTGCATTTTGCATGTACGGAACCTGCCTAAAAATGAGCCTAATGGATTTCTTGTTCCAATTTTAAACTTTATTGTTTAAATTAAAAATGTTAAAAACACAAACCATGGACCATGGTGGCGGGTAGTGGTAAAATGACTACCCCAAGGGATAAGCAAGCTATTACGGGTAAAGCAGTGTCGTCACTGTTTACCCCACAGATAATAGCTACGTCACTGGTGACTATCTTGCGATTGGTCATCTCCTGGGCCAATCGGATGCTGCGGAGTCTCACAGACCTATGTGTCTCTGTGCGGCCAGTGTTGATATTTTTCTGGAAACATAATTTTAAAATGGAGTAAATAAACCGTTAAAAATTATGAGACAACATCGTCAATAAATTCTTCTTATTGATGAATTCCGATTCGCTATAAAAATATATCGCCAGTGGCGGAATCAGGGGTGGGAAACTCGAATGACTCGAAAAACTAACTAAAATATAATGTTAAAATGTAGATAGGTAGATGAATGCAAATTCAATTAAATTTTTTAACACAAATTATGGTTCCGTAGATTGATTTCCGGTGAGATCACAAAAATCAGAAATTGTTTTTCACGTTTACGAAAAAAGTTACTTAATATTTAGTATTACCTGAAAAATTTTATCTCCGTATTTCTTCATATTTTTCAATGAATTCCTAGTCAAGTGAAAGTCCATAGATTCTGTTATTTTCTTAAACCCGGCATACTTTGCGTCAACAGCATCTTTCTTTGATGGTTCCATTATGTCTTGTTATATTCTCGTGCAAACTGAAAATATATAAAAAAAAATTCAACAAATGAATACATTATTATGAATACCTACCTACCTAGTCAAAACCAGCAATGTGCAAAATGGAGTCCTACCCAAAATAACTTTAAATGCAAAATGGTACTTACCTAAAACTACTTTAAATACCAAATGGAACGAAACTTATAATATGAAATGTTATTTTGATAAATGGCACCTATTTTATTTTTGTAATTAAAAAAACATGTTTGTTAAAGAAGTCGAGGCTAGGACTCATAACTCATAATAACAAAACATCATAATCAAAGGATTAAATCAGTATCAGAGTGTAATATTATGCTATTATCTTTATGCTTATAAAATTAAATAAGTTAATAAATATGTATTTTAAGTACTTTATTATATTATAAATTAATAAATATATTTTTTTTTTACAACTCCCGATTATTTTTACTTTTGTGACTGTTGTATCAAAAGCAACAATGCACATTATGTGGTAGAAAGAATGCACAGGTTGAAATGCAACAAAAATTATTGAAAACATTTTAATAGAGGCGACCGACACTACTTGTCAGAAAACTGATTTTGTAGTAGAGTAGGTACAATAACTTATAGTATGTGTATATTGTGTATAGTTCTATCTGATCTAGTTTTTAAAAAAAAAAATATTTCAAAGTTTTTTTATTTTTCTTATTTTTAATAACAGCCCCCACTCGTTTGCTAAGAATACTTAAAACACTAAAGGACTAAAGGCTGGTTTAAGTGGAGCAAATGAATGGTATTACACGTCTATTCATAGATTAATTTACTGTCGTCTATATTATCAAATAAAAATAAATAAATAAAATAAAAAAGCGTACGAGTACCTACCTACTCCAAATCCAAGATAAAGGTATATATAACCAGAGACATGTGAAGTTACCACTAGACAAGCTATTTCCAAGAGAACTACTGTTAAAATTTTATGTTCTGTTTGTATTTTGCAGTGAAACAAAGACAACTATATATCTATCTTCCACTGTCTAATACATTTTAATCATTCTGTTTCCCTCTAACAAGTTGAAATTGAGACAATTGTTTAAATCTGGACATGACAAGCGACGGAAGAATATAGCTTATCTATAACACATAATATATTTTGTGTTGTACATTTTTTACGTGATGACAGGTACTACCTACTAACACAAACAATGTATGTGATACATAATAGCACACAAATCTATTCAACTGAAAGATAAAAAATGACAACATGAACAAGATAAGCGTGTTTAAACAATTGTGGAATTATGTAGGATATAATGTTGTTGATTTTTTTTCATAATATATTAATATTAGTTATATTTAATTATAATCACAATTTACATCTTAACAAAAACGAGAATTTTGAAAGGGAATATGGATACCTACGCGTTTACAGGGCTTCCCCCTGTCATTGGCTGGGTTAAGTGACCATTTGATGTAGTATTCCGCCTAGTGTTTGAAATCCATATCTGCTAATTATTAGAATTTGTATATATACAGTGAAATGGCGCGACTCTTCACATGTGAAAACTCTTTGTGTCTCTGTTGAGATGTCTATTGTAATTTAATGTTAGCCCGTAATGGATGAAATCCAGGTCTATCCAAATACTTGGACACACACAAAATGTTGTTTGTTATTTAACTACGTTTTTGTCCTGCTCGTGGTGTAGGTAGCGCGTTGGGCTACCACGTGTGATGTCGCGGGTTCTATTCCCTATGGGGATCAAAATGAAATATTTCACATAACATTTTCATATTATGTTGACTGGCTATGAAGCGTAAGACTGATCATCTTGCATGAAAATACCCTAGCCTGGCGCTACAGCATAAAACAGATCATCCTACTTACGTGCAATAAAATGATCAAGATACACTGGACTTGGTGTACTAATCCAGTGCCCTATGCACCATGGGGTGAAGATCAGGAGAGTAGTAGCAGTAGTACTAGTAGTAGAAAACATAATCATGAATATGAAAAAATAATAATAATAGCCGGTCCATATAAAAAAGCCTTTACAACATAAAAATGCTTGGAAATAATAGCTACTAAATAATTCAGTGTTTTGTGATGTGTATAATTGATTGATTGATTGGTCCTCTAGACTAGAGGAGGCCAGACCTACAATTGTGGTTTTTAAATAATATAAAATCATCAAATAAACTATTTTACCTGTTCAGAAGCTTGTAAATTGGACTAAAAACGAGTGGACGATGTTTGAACACAAGCCAGTAGCCAGGTCTCCGTTGTGATCAAACTAGTAAGTGGCAATTCCGGTTCATAAACAAAACAAAAAATATTACATTAAAAATAACACACGGCGTATACGCGTCCACGTTCCTCGGCTTTGGCCAATAAACTGAAACTGATTGTAGATTGTACGTTTGACGAAATATTTAATGGAAGTAGGCCTAGTTTACATGGATAATGCGCAGAAATATTAACATAATAATAAATCACTTTAGTAAGTGGGTTTAATAAAGAATAAAAAGTTACAGCATGGTATTAAGGTTAGTAAATTTTATAAATACAGTCCTGATGTGTTTTTATAACTTCATTAAAGATAATTAGATAAATTTTTTGCTCGGTCATGATGAAAACGAATTTATTTCATCAAATACGGATATTGTTTGATATTCTTATTATGTATGGTGGAGATAAATCATTATTTTTTATGTTCAGTAACTGATGGATAAGTTTCAAAATTCAATATCAGAAATTTAATCACGTAAAATGTTACGAAATTTTCATAAAGTCCCCGAAATAAAATTCTCACAAAAAAATATTTACTCTGTATTTGGGAAAAGTTGCAAAACGTAATTTCAAAAATTTTACAAACGGTACGAATATCCATGAAATCCCTGATATAAAATTTTTAAAAATCATTACCCTATAATTGATTCTAGGTAAGTGAAACAAAAATAACGTCCTGTAGTTCTGAAGTAAACTTGCGAAGGATTGTCAACGGTGGGACTGAATTGGGACTTAGAAGGATACACGGGAACTGGCGGCCGATCGCTTGGCTTGGAGGCAGTTTGTAGAATCCATATGCTTCACCCAGGAAGTGGATATGGAGTGATGATGGTGATCGATATTGGAAATTTTTTGATGCCTAGATGAATTGATGATTATTTTGTTTTAATTTTTTTCTTCGACTAAAACTTATAGGTAAAATATACCTATTGTATAGATCATACATTACGATAAATTCATTTGATCATTTTTATAATCATAGGACCAATATATTATTTTATTTAGACTTTCGGTCCAGCATAGGTCCCCAGAAGCGTGTTTTTCTTTGTATCGTCTTATTATGTTTTATCTCCTTAACAAATAAATTGTGAAAAAAATAAAACTATGCAAAAAACACCGTCGAAAAAAGTGTGAAAAAATCATTGCTGTAGTGCTCCAGGGAAAAATCAAGGACTACGATTGTATTGAGAAATTGCCGCGGTCACGTGACCACGCGCGCTCTTAACCGAGGTGATGTAGTATGTAGGTAATAATTTTTTTTAAATTTCAAGTTATCTTAAACTGTTTTCGTGCACCTGAGTCAATTAAATAGTAGTAAAAAAACATGTTTTTGGAAACTATTTATAATAAATTTTGCAAACTCATCATGATCGTGCAGATCAAATGTCTAGACCGGGTCCATTTGCGATTGGCGTTATCTTGTTTTAGATAAGTATGAATAAATGCGCTTAAAACATAAAATTAAATACTTTAATCAATCTAATTTGTTTATTTATTTATTATTTGATTACATATATATTTTTACAGAATGACGGACGATGGAGAGGCGCGTTCTGGTGTGGAGACCGAGAAACCAGAGGTCTCAAGGACGTCCACCGATGAGATGGGTGGACGACATCAGGAAGTCTGCTGGAAGACGGAGTGGAGTGGAGATGGCAGGGGGAGGCCCATGTCCAGCAGTGGACCTCAACGGCCTGAAGTGATGATGATGATATTTTTACAGTTTAGAATGTTTATATTTCGGTATAAACCCATGTCGAACTGAAATATTTATATAAAAAGTACATTTATCTAATATTATTTGAAAAATTTTAACGTAAAATCAAAATTTAAAAAATCATAAAAGTAGGTACACAATACAGTGAAAATAGGTATTTCCCTATAATTCAACAAGCAAAATGATATAAAACAAATCTCATTTGTAAAAGGTATTTAAAAAAAAATTGTAATAATAATTCAATAATAATAAAACTAAACTATACAAGGAAGTAAAATATAATAAAAAGGAAAATTTTCTTTTTGGCGTTGCCTGGCAGCTTATAGGGTCGCGTTGGGGGATAGATACTTGGTACTGGATTTACATGCATATTATATTACATGCATAAAATCACTCCATTTGATTGCACTAGAAAGAGCTGATCAGTTTCAACGACTTGGGAAAATATCCATTTTTTATAATTCCATAGTACGGAGAACGATATGTAGTTCTTTTTGACTTTGCCTGGCAGCCTTACCAATAATAAAATAGGATTGTACTCCAAATTTCCTGCATAAAGGTATTTATTATTATCTTAAATCCGTTTGTAAATCAAATAATCAATCAGTCCCCTGTTTTACTGTTTAACGTGATGTTAGTGCTTAATGTAATAAGCAGAATTTAACTAATACGTAGGAAGATTGACTAAAAAATCTTACCAAAGCTACTACAGAGCGCATGGATGGCTGGGGCATGAAAACCTTCACTGAAGGTTACGCTTATTAGTCACATTATGTAGTTTCACGTTAGCAACAAACGATATTACGGATAATGCTGTCATAATCATCTAACTACCATATCAATTCAATAGTAATTGGATCAATTTTGATACTATTCACTGCCCCATAAGATTTTTTCTTATTTTATCATTGTTAAGTAAGCTATTCGAGTGCAAACATGTTTCCAACGAAAGCTGGTTTTCTATTTCGATTGCTGCTGTGTCTGACAATTTCTCAAACAAGTGCATTGGTAGTAGTATTCTAATACTCAATATTCATTTTATTATTATTTCGTATTTAAAACTTACTGTACAGTTAGATGGTGTAAAATGGTATTATTTAAAACATTAACAATGAACTTACATAACAAACTTTTACACGTAAAAATAATAATTGACGCGTTTCGATATCTCAGTTCATATTTTTTACGAAGAAGTTTTGATCCCTTGAGATTTAATTTTTTTAATCACATTTCTTTAGCTAATTTTTTCATTACTTATTATAAACATCCGCCTCATGGTGTAGCTGATTGTTTAGCCAGAAAAGCTAATAAAATAAACATTCTATACTACTTTTCAGGAAATCATCAGTCGTGTTCCAGATATTAAGACCGCCAGGAATCTTGATCCAAACACCTATCCAGCCAACCATGTTTCCAGGCTTCTATTCAGTCCAGAAACATTACCTAGGAATCTAGACTCAAGTACCTACCCAGCAAACCGCATTTCAAGGCTGATATCCAGTCTAAAAACATTACCAAGGAATCTAGACCCAAATACCTACCCAGCCAACCATGTTTCTAAGCTGATATTCAGTCAAGAAACATTACCTATGAATCTAGACTCAAACAGCTATCCAGCCAACCACGTTTCCAGACTTTTATCCACTCTAGAAACATTACCTGGCCACGGGCAGATAGGAACATCCCTTCGAACTAGGGAAACCATGACTGGAAACAGGGAAAACCAGGCCAGACTCTCCATTCCTGGACTACCAGATATTGAAGAGATAAAGAAAGTTATTACTATCCTGGAGATCATTGAAAATGAGGTAAGCAATTTTTACTCATAATGCCGCTCAGTTCTTCCCTAGGCGAGCTCAAAAGATTAGTTTTTTTACAGCGACACTGAAGTTTTTGTGGCTATTAAAAATAACATGGCCTAGTGGCCTAGTTATAGCTATGTATGAGAAGAGAGATAGAAATAGTACCTACTTAGGTACCTAATATGTGTTTAACAACAGGGGTCACCGCAAGGAGCTTTGTTTATAAATTAAACTTGTAGGAAGATTTAATGCTGACTGATATAATTTTTAGATTGATCATGATTGTTGAATTACATAAATCTTTTTCATTTCAGGTTATCCCACAGATTTTGTGCCCCAAACCAAACCAGTCACAGTCTTCGAAAGATGACGTGGAAATACTATCATGACAAGGAAATGTTTTATAAATATTATATTTTTCAAATATTGAAAACAAATACTAAAATTATGCATCCATTATAATTTTTGTTATAATGAATCAAGTAGGTAATTGAATATTACTGAGTACCTACTGAGGGTAGAAAAAAAAAATTGCACACAAAATGTGGCCACAATAATAAGGTTTTTTATTGTTCGGGTAAACTTTAGTTTAAATTAAGTAAAACCAAAAAAAAAAAATGATCCCTGCCTCGCCTCGCCACTAACTTCCATAGAATTTAATGCGCTCTTTACTGTCTTTAGTTTGCTGCCACCTTAGTTATCCTGAAAAATGAAAAAATACCAAAAATGAGAGCAGCCGTATTTTTTTTCATAGCGCACCTTGAATAGTCTTATGCGCGCTTTATACGAGACAGAAAACTGTAGAGGTTCTTGTGGAGTTTGTCCGTATAAAGCGAAAACTGGATGTAATAATATTCGATGGTCGCCGACGTTTGGTTGACCTGATAGTTATGCGCACTTTATTCGTTGCAGAAAACTGTACAATTTATTGTATATTACAGGTGATCTATTTTTTAAATCATAAATTTTAGGGATTATTTAATAAAAAAACAGAAAAATGTTTCCATGTCTTTCCTATGCCTTATACCTACATTTAAAAAAATCCAATTTCAACGAAACGGTAACGAAATCAAATAACATTTTTGCGTTTTCCCAAAAGTTTACATTTTTTAGATTAGTTTTTATGGAGAGAATTATATTTTAAATTTTGATTCGAACTTATCTAGCACTAAAGTTTGTCAATCACTGGAAATTCTATAGGCAAACCATAATGAAAGTATAAACTTTGTAATAATAAAATATAATCTTATGAAATTATTTCTTAACTAAATAGAAGTACCTTCCTAAAACCAAACTTTCGCCAAATCAAAAGGTAGGTAAAATTAGGTATGATTCATTTAAATTCTTCAGTCGAAAGTTTAACTTGAATGCATAAAATTGAGGCAATGAATTAGTTTTCTATTAGTATTAATTTTATAGATTGATCAGTCTATGAAGTGCAGTATTTAATTGTAATTTCTCACGGTAAAAATGGCCGTAACGAATTATTTGACAGTGATAGTATTATTGCATACGCTTATTATTGTTTTTGTGGATTGTTCACCTCTAGGAAACTTTTTTTGGCCGGTTTCTAAAATAGGTAAGATGAAATTATTGACACTTTCAATATTTTATTTGTTTTCCCCGCTTTGTTTTAAGTTTTAGCCCTCTATAATAATGCATAAATTTAAGAGGTAGGTAGGTTTTTTTTTCTACCTACGAATGTGCTGTCAGATTTTTTTGAACTTGAAAGTGTCAATAAGAGGCGAATTTTCTGTTTAATCATATAAAACAAGCTGATTCATGTGACAACTGCCAACGTACAGGCAGAAAATACAAATGCGAGACAGCAGTCTCATCTATTCCGATGTGTAAAACCGAATTTTAATAAGAATTTGTGCAAGTTTACTGAATTACGAGGAAAGCTTTTATGAGAAGAAAAACTGTTTTTTTTAAAGCTCAGACTAAAAAGTTATATTACACAAACATTCAACTCCAAATATGTAGAATGTAGATTCACCAGTTTTCGGATTGTACCTACTACGAATTTTGTTACTCCATGTGTAGGACAGTATACTAATTTTTTTCATTTCTTATTTTAAAATATTTTGGATACGTAGTTGTTCGATAGTAGGTAGTTATATCTTATTTTATTAAAATGTTCACAGAAAAAAATGGCCTATGTCCGCTTATTAAAAAATTAGAACCACAAGACTACTTGCGCCATCGCGCGTTCACTTCTGGAAGCAGAACCATCGACGATGAACCAAGATCTTTCAAAGATTCACACCATTCTCGAATTAGCAGAGACTCATACCACAGGGACGTACAGAGCTTCGAATCGTGGACAACAGAGGACAGTGTCGACTTCAAAAACGAACCGTAAGATTCTCTATGTGGAAACTTTTGCACTGAAGATGAAGAATGCGGTCCGAAGAAAAGATGCTGCCCAACCAAGTGTGGTTATGCCTGTTTTGAACCAGTTTTTGTGGTCAAAGAAGAAAATGAATGATAATTGAATTATGCTTATTGTTTCGGCATTTACTTTGTGCAATGAACGCTTTTATCATTATTATATAGGTCACACCGAGCGAAAAGTTCATGGTTCGATAATATTAGATATTAAGTGCATCAATAAGTATGTAATAATTAGAAACATAGAAACAGTTTCCAGTAGTTTTGACACGATCATGCAAAAAATGAAGTAAACCTTACAAACCATTAATACTTTGCAAATTTATTCACTATAAACCCATTGAAAAATTGATACTCTAGCACTAAAACATAAGACTGATCATCATGCTTTCATGATGTAACAAATGATCAAGTGCTTTATGCACCATTGAGTGTGGATAACGGAAAGTGGTAATAAATATGTCTTATTGTCTAACTGCTTTTTTATTTACTTAAAGTAGTAGAAGAAATCACAAGGGACAAAAATAGAAGTTTAAACAATCTTAATAATCATGTAACAAAAAGAGACTAAAATGATTTTTTGATGTAGGTACTTTTAATTTAATTGAATAAATAAAATGAAAAGATAGTAATAGAATATAAAATACTCAATGATTTTTTTCATGAATATCACAATATTTATAGATCTTTTCCAAGATTCTCGATTTCATCCAGGATATGTTTGACATCGTTTCTATTGAGAGCGGTGTTTTGTGTTACAAATCTAAAGAAGTTTGGTTTATCGTGAAGTGGCTGATAGCTGAGCATAAGAGTTCCTTTGCGAATCATTCTCTCCTTTATCACTGGTGCGATCTGAAAAATGACACACATTATTTATACTTTAACTTTAAAATCATTGTGTTTGTAGTGTAAAAGTAAAATGAAATAAAATGCTATAGTTCTTAATCACACATAATAAAATACAGTTTTGAAATCTATTGATCTAATGCTGGAAAATAGATTTAGTGTTTTGACGTTGCCTTGATTTTATGGCTAAAAATCTGTGAAGCTTAGGATGAGTGGATTGGAGAAAATTTAATATTTAAGAAACAAATCTTTTGAAATAATTCTTTGGCAAGTGTGAAAAGATATTTAATGAGAATTTTCAAAATACAAGACATCCGGGAGTGATTCAGGTAGTTAATTTTGACTTTGAATGTTTCTTTTGTCTTTGTTATCTTAAATACAAAACACTATTCATGCACAAATATTTACTGTCTAACATTACATTCTGAAATTTTGGCAACAAGAAAAACATAAAAAATATAAGGACCGGTGCATATTGTAGCGATTCTAAAACATGGAATACTTATTCAGATAATAATTATAAGGATGGTACCTTATGTATCTTTGTCTTCCAGTCAGCAGAATCTTCAGGGACATTCCTAAGGGATGGTGGTATAAACCAAAAAACACACATTGACAAACTGCGGCTCACAGACAAGTTTAAAGCTTTTGCGCTCAATAATCAAATCTTTAAAATATTGTGAAGTACTCATGATGGTGTCCACATGTTTTCCAAATCCATTTGTACCTGGAAAAAATGTAAAGAATTGAATAAAACAGAAACAGAATATTAAAAAGTATGATTTTTGCTGCAAAAATACATTATATGGATATCACAACAGTTTAATGCACACATAATAATTATGTTTTTTTAATGAAGTACCTAGATGTAGAGAATTTGGTAACTATTGGTATATGGTAAAAACAAGAGAATTTGAAAATCTGAATGTTAGTTGTCTAAAAAATGAACTCTGTCATACTGAGATAAGTTGTTAATAATATATCATAATATGTACGCATATTATGTGCATATCAACGGTTCTTTTTGAATGAAAAACTAAACATTTATAATTCATACAAATTTTGGCTAGTGAAAAAAGGCAACACTTTTCCCAAAAAAAATTCTAAGTCTCTTATTTTAAACACAAAGATATTAACTATGATTGTCTATACAAAATAAAGGTGGAACTAAAGTTTTTAAGTCTTCTAACAACTTGTAAGTAAAGTTCTGAGGTAAGTACCTATAGGAATTTCGAAAAAAGTATTGTACAAGTTAAGCACAAAAAAAATTCGGTGTTTTATAAAACAACAGAAATAAACTAAATATTAATACTAACAAACATTAACTTCAAATATGATCACTGATATTTTCTGTGGTGAATTAAAACCGTTGAATACATTAGGTAAGTAATTGAGCGTTGTATTAAGTGTGAAAATTATTATAAATATGAATATTTAAAACATGTTTACTCTACAAAATTTCAAGCATAACTTAGTCACTCCCTTAACTCAAGTTGAAGTGTGAAAAAATTTGAAGAAGAAGCAAATTTTCCACAATATTGAGCGTGAAGACTGCGTAACGAGATTGCTATTAAAACAAAGTGTTTTGTATGGTACATATCAAGTTTGTCGAGTTCTCTTCATATATTTGCAGTCATCAGCTAAACAGCTGACAGAAAGGGTGAATATTTAATAAGTGTAAATACAAAATCACAAAATACTTCAGCAAAAGTGAAAGGGCTAAACAGGGCTGAATTGTAATGAAAGTAGAGAAACGAGTTTAGAAAAAAATATTAATTCATAATATAAACTAAACTTTTTTCAAGAAATATAATGCTGACAAACTTCTAACAAAAATAAAAAATAAACATAAATAATATTCATGATAACTTTGAAATGAATTTTTTAAAACATGTTTTTCATATATCATAGTTCTTTAATTCCAAATTCCAATACAGATCAATAAACTCATTTAAAAATATCTATTTTTTATGGCACAATGGGTCAAAGCATCAAAATAATTTATCTCGACCAGATGGTAACTAAAATAGTTTAAAAATATATCACATATATATTTGACTATGTCCAAATACTTGCACAAAAATCTGGATTTGTTTCCATGACGGGAGTAGGTATATAATTTTTTTATATCTCTACAGTGATGAAGTGGCTTTCTTTTCAAAGTTGAGAATATGGATAATAAAGCGTTTACAGGGCTTTCGCCCTGTCATTGGCTGGGTTAAGAGGCCACTTGACGTATTATAACATTCCCTATTCCGCTTATCCCCAAACATCCACGCCAAATAATATATTTTCTTTTCTTTATGGTAAATGTTGTAATACGTCAAGTGGCCACTTAACCCAACCAATGACAGGTCATAAGTCCTGTAAACGATTGAATATCCATATTCCCGAGTTCGAAAAGAAAGCTACTTAATCTCTGTACAGATATAAAAAAAAATAAAAAATAAATTTGAAATATGTAAAAAAATATTAAATTTGGTGTTACAATTAAAAGGTAAGAATCCTAAAAATAAAAATTTACCTTGGCCTTCCACATCAGCCAGAATTTGAAGACATCAGGACGCCTCCCACACTGTATATGGGAGTCTCCGCAATCAAGTTCTGTGTCATAGAATTTATCAGGTTGGAAGAGATAAGACGCTTTTGCCGAGTGGCATTCTCGTAGGATGTTCGGATGTCTTGTTAGCAATATGGAGCATTGCTGAGGGACAGCCAGTAGCTTATGAGGGTTGAAAGTCAAAGAATCAGCTCTGTAATGGGAGACAAGTTACTAGATAATTTTAAATGTAGTAATGTTAAACTATTGTTTAATTAAAAGGCAAAGTCAATCAGAGCTGTACATCTACGAGTATGTGCGTAGAGCAAAACAACTTTCATAAAAAAATGTGATTCACACTAATTTGTTAGCCAGTTATATAACTTTTCATAGTAACGCATCATCCAAAACAAACAAAAGAGTTTTATTATGAACAGGTGGTGGCCCGGTGGTAGCGTAGCAGTTTTTGAGTCTGAAGATTTCCGTTTCAAATCCCTACTCTGCCACATATTGATTCCTATTTTTAAGACACATAAGTTTCATTTCATTGAAATTCAGTTACAAATTGAAATATGAATAAATATCATGATATTACATAGATTTTCACAATAGCAGCATAACTTCTTACTAAATTGGACTTTCCTTTGACTAAAGAACTTTCCTTTAGAATATGTCTAGTGCTTCAGTGGATTTTAATGTCAGAGAAATGATAAGTGAGTTTTGTCTTTCTGTGGACGTTATGTGACTTTAAACACTGACAGTAGAGAAAAATA
The DNA here is from genome assembly GCA_022494985.1 of Micrasema minimum. Lineage (NCBI taxonomy): Eukaryota > Metazoa > Arthropoda > Insecta > Trichoptera > Brachycentridae > Micrasema > Micrasema minimum. Next base: position 17,445 of record JAGVSP010002117.1, on the reverse strand, counting down.
CAATTTATTTCCTGCCGATATTCATATCTTTATTTCTATAGCTTGATGCTATACTTACATTGGTCAAATTTCCTGTGCTTCAGGGAAGACTTCATGTAGATCTAACACAAAAGTAGTAGTGCATTACCTATTAATTCCTGTTAATTTCTTGATGTACATTTTGGAAAAGACAACACCGCCTCCCCAAGCAGCATCCACATGGAGCCAAATGTTGTGAGCTCGGCAAATATCGGCAATGGCGGGCAGAGGATCAAATGCGCCCAGTACCGTGGTGCCAGCTGTGGCTATTACAACAAATGGAATGTCACCTGAAAACAACACATAAATTAACACAAAGCAAAAAAAAAATTGACTAGGTAGGTATGTACTAGTGTTGCAGAAAATGGTATTTATTGCATTGCACATGTACACCAAGTGCGGTAGATATTCACAATTTGCTACATAATTCAACAAAAAACTGATTATAATCTTGCATTTACAAGTCAACATAAATATCTGCCTTCAAGATAAGCAATCGGCTGCCAATTCTTGTGTGTCGTCCCATGTCAAGTTAGGTCCCATAGTTCTAATGAAAACTATCAACGAATTGTCAGCAGTGGTCATCCAGGATGCCAGGAACTTGATGCCTTGTAAAATAGGCACACATATCAAAGGTTCTCGGGAGACATTCATAGGCGTTCACAGAACAATACAAAAGTCTCATAGATTTCTAAATAAGATGATTTGAATTGCAAGTTACATTTTTTTATTTATAATACCTATGTAAGTTTCAATCCCATTCTACCATTTACTTTTTGGCGCAATTATTCCCAACTAATTGAAAGTAGGTACGAATATCTGTGACTTTGTTTGAAATATTATGTGTATGTATCACCTCCTTTGTAGCTTTTCTCAACACAGTTGAGTAAATGTTTGACTTCCATGCTACCCGTGGAATCTGTGTTAATCAGGACAACATTTTTCTCTCCAATACCAAGCAAAGCTGCCATTTTTTTGGTGGAATAATGGGCGTCCACAGATGTAAATATTACCAACCGAGGTAAACCAGTTATGCCATTACTCTGAAAAATAATATGCAAAATGAAATATGTGTAGATTCTATGAAAATATAAAATCAAAACATAGTCACACCCCAAACACATACAAAAGACACTTAATTGGTCTGTTTTTATTCATTTTAAATACTTATGCAAATAAATAATATTCAATTGCCTAGCTTGGAGGCAGTTTGTTAAATACATTTGCTCCACATGCAGAGCAAATATGGGTTGGCAATATTGGCCATAGACCCTCCAGGGCAGAAGATTCCCTCTCCGTCTTCCCATCCAAACAGAACCCTCATTTTCTCCAACACACTCTTTTCCATCAGCGAGAATACCGGAGCGACCTCATACGTATACACTGAACCATTCAGGGCATCCGTTACTATTTGGCCAGCCAGACCATATGGATCTAGTCTGGAATGAAGTCATACAAAATGAATAGAATATTATACGTAATGTTTTAATTGCGTATTGTGATTGTTATTAGAATAAGTAGCTAAAAGCAAAGTTATTTTATTCATTATAATGCAAAACCACGTGAGAGCTTGGTAAGTATTTCAAATAGTAGCTTATTGATGGACCTGTCTATTTTTCAAAATAGAAAGTGATAAAACAAATGAACTAAATTTACTAGTAATAAATTAACAAAAATGAAAGTTTTTAGCATTTGATGGTGCATAGGGCACTGTATATATATACAATGAGCAGTGTTTCTGGATACTTTGGGAAGAATGGCATGTGGATATTCAATGTGTATAGGGTTTATGACCTGTTATTGGCTGGATTTAGCAGCCACTTTACATGTAACCACATTCCGCTTATTATCAGATATCAAATTAATTATAATAATAAAACACTATAGGTGAATGAACATGTTAAGTAAATGCTTTTTTATTAATTTTGCATCAAATGTTACTAAGCAGCGATATTTCAACACCATTATAATATTGACTTCCATTAGACGATAGATGTCTGCAGCATACAGAAGCTTTACAGGTATAACTTCTAAAACTAACCATCACGCCATTTCTCCAAAGAGGTAGGCAGAGAGGATAGAACGTCACACCACTCCGTCCTGGCATACTTCTCTTGCTTCCTCCACATTCATACATCTTCTCGTGCACGCACGTCGATTATTCCGACTTCTCACATGCCCCATTTCAAGCACTTGTTTTACTTGATCATGCCATGTCTTTCTCGGCTTTCCTTGACTTCTACATCTGGATGTGCCTGGGCACACTCGCATCATATATTCTTTTAGCCGTTCTTTCATCATCCATTCGCTCTACATGATCGAACCTTAAGAAAGGTATAGCCTCTAAATATTTCATACAGCGATAGTAGGATAAATTTTGTATTTAATAATATTAATGAACTACCTACCTAAAAAGATGTAAAATCAATAGAAAACAAAACAGAATAAATATTTATAGTAATAGCAAATTAGGTACTCAAATACAATGCAGTTTCATTTGCCTATTTTCGAGATTAGCTGTCAGAAACTTAGAGCAATAAAGAAATATTAATATTAAGGAGATGAAAGAATAAGGAGAGTAATTAGATCAGTGATTTAAATAAGGATCATCTAACAAAGATAAAACTAGATGTTTAGGTGCAAAATTAGAATGATGTAAAAACAAGCAATAATAATAATGTGTTATTAGTAAGAAGAAATGAAACAAATCATTACAGTAAGTAAAAGTTTAATATGTACCCAGAAAAAAGCTGATTCACAAAATATGGATGGCCAGTTTTGACACTGAAGAGAATTGTGTTTTCAATCGCTTTAAGTAAATACTCTTCGCTCTCTGGCTGGTCATGTGGATCAAAATCAATCAACTGGCTCAGGTATTTAGGGTCTCTCCATCTTGTAACGGGCTGCGAACGATCCGTTCCTGTGTAGACGGCCTCCTTCATTACCATCTGGAAGACTTTGTGCAAAAAATCACCGTGCTTCTTCATATCAGGTGAACTCACAAACCAATTTTGAGTTTTACCATTATTGTCTGAGATACTATCACTCTTGCTATTCATTTCGAGATGGATACATGAATTTAAACACAAATGAACAGCGCTCAAATTTTGCATGGGTATTTATACAAAATAAATCATTAAAATTAATTACTCTGTTTGTCCAAGTGACATCATTGCTGTATCCTTAATCAATAGTAATTATTTAATAGTTCCATATTTATTCCAGGGTCAATCATAATTATTCAATCAAATCAATTCTCAAGTTCAATACGCATCATCACGATTTGGATTTAGTAGAGTGTAGATTTTGTAACTCTCCAATTCCAAAAAGCATTAATTTTATATGTGCTTTTACTTCCGCACTCTTTTGTCGCAACTCCGAAGACATCTTTTCCAAAGCTAAAAGTCGTAATTCTATAAACTTCTCTGACTCTTTTTGTGTAAACTCTAGAAAATGGTTAAGTCCAATATCGAAAAGCATCGACGAAGCGTCGGTTACTTTGGCTTCGATGAAAAAATTACAACCAACGTCTACTTGCGTTTTGAATCCATCCGGGAACTCTGATTTGTTTTGTACTACTAGGAGAGTTTGTTTTATTTGAGAAAACTCGGCAATCTCTGCATTTATTCTTTGTAAGTGTTGGTCGATCTTTTTTAAATCCTCCTTTAAAACGTCATTAATATATGCTTCATAATGAACAAGAGCAGGGTCAACTTTGGCAGGTTGAGACATACTGCAATCTGAAAACAACAATTCAATTATTTTAAACTAAAGATTGTAACTGGTAACTGAAATATGTGCTGAAGCAATAATCTTGCTAATGTTCCAGGAAAAAAGCCAAGTCCACATGACAATTTATTAAGACTATTCAAAATTTTTATACATCGAAATAATTTTATATAATACAGATACAATAATACAGATACACATAATTTTAAAAGGTGGGGAAACCAAAAGTAAAAAAAATAATTCATATTCCTTGAAAAAAAAAATAGAGAACATGTAAAATATAACCTCAAAACACATAAAACAATTTACCTGAAAAACAAAATGATATTACCAAATTAATATTAACCGTGGTTGGTAAAATTATTTTTAATTACTATTAGGCGCTTTCGTTTGAGCACATTTAATGAAAGAAATTAAACAAATAATATTTTTTAAACTTTTATCTTCTCGTGGTTGACATTTCGATTACCACAAATTTTGACGTTTGTTTGAATTATCTAAGCAATTTATTTTTAGTGCTGCAAGTAATAACAATAATCTCATATATAGGGGTAGAAAGTTTATAATATCCAGTCGTTTATTTTCTAATTTCTTACCCTCTGTATTATGTGAGACTAAAAAAATAAGTTTTTCATCGTGGATTACGAAATTGACGCCAGAAAAATAATAAAAAACAAAGAATTAACGACGATTTTTCATTGAAATTTACTGGTTTCTTTGGTGTGTTTTTGTCAACCATATTATTATATTTTTGTCTATGCTCTATGCTGTCAAACTACTAATTAGTGGATTCTATAATCTGTGGTGTATTCTATATTCTATGCAAACTACTGTCAGGGAAATGTCGAAATTTCCTTATTTTTGAAACTTCATAGATCCATAAGTCAAATAAAATAATTAATTTATTTGTATAAAGAACGAAAGAAATATTAATACAAATGAGACAACGTTTACTTGAATATTTTGATCAAAATTATTGAATTCTTGTATTAGAATCTGGAATAGGAGCACTGGTCGCATATTTTAAATAAAATTCACTCGCTATTTCCAACAAAACCCTTTTTGGTTTACTAAAATCGAGTTTTCTGTTTGAAAATTGTGATATTTTTATTAAAATTTGCAAACCCAGAACTTTAAACACCAATCTTGCTTATGTTTCTTTAACATCTTACTTATTTTTTTTTAGTGCTTCTGCAAAGTCGATTCACACTGGGTGCACTGAGAATACAGTATAACAGAAAGTTAAAAAATAATTTGGCCTTGAGAAATAATTCAATTCAATAAATAGAGAGAAATGCATCCATACTCTCATTCTCGACAATTCTCAGTGAAAATCTAGAAGACCCTGTGGCAGTGGCATCCCGACATTAAAACTCAAATGCACTCGGGGTTAACATAATATATTGGGTGATTGGGTCGATTGCGAATCGTTTTAGTGAATTTACTCAAAGGACATAAGTAATATGCATTCTTACGTACGTTTGCTTGTAAATATTTGACCTTTAATAATGTGTAAAACTCATGTTTGTTTCAGTGAGTTTTACACAGGTTTTTTTATGGGTGTAAGGGTTAATGTCATGACACTACTGTTGTAGTGTAAATCGGCTTAACAAGCTTCTGGTTGGGCTGTAAATTTTGCCAGGATTGTAACATAAATGAATAAATACTTGCTAATGAATAAAAAAAGCAGTTCATTTTTAAATATTTTATTGGTTGAGTACGGTGGTACATTTCTTTTTCATATTTAGTTATATCAAGACAAGAGATGGAAAATTTACATTGTATGTATAAAGCAACAAAAAGAACACTGACTTATAATAATGTAACATAGTAATAATTAATATCAAGATATTCCTTAAACTAAAATATATCCTAGGCATCCATAGGAATTAAAATCTTAAATTTACTGGGAATACATAACCAATTTAAACATTATTTTAATTTTAAAAATTAGCAGGTTGTGATGGATGTTGATTAAACAAAATTAGGCATAATTTTTAGAATAAATGGGTACAATATATTTTAAAAATTAAATATTTAAATTAATATCACATGTACAAGGCTTCGAAAGCAATTTTTACCATCAGTGTCAAATAGAAATTAAATAGCAAAATTAACGATGTGTATAAAATAAAATAAAAAAGAAATAATGTAGAAAATGGAAAATGGGACATAGCAACATGTCAAAAGGCACAAATAATAACATTTAAAAATAATAAACAAAAATTGCATAATTATATTATGTAGATAAGTAGTATTATTAATTTATAAAACACAAGCAGCTTTAAATATAAAAACAGCTTAACTTTCTATAATATAATTACACATCAATTTTTTACTCACAAATATATGGAAAATTTTGAACCACATAGAATAAAAAAATTGCATATGTTATATTTACAAATGTCATTGTTACATGTAAACATTTTTGAAAATATATTGTATTCTAATTTTCCATAATTACGATAATTCGGTTGCATTACATATTCACAGTATGATTAAAGGTACTTTTACTATAACAATACATTAAACAGCGAGAATAATGGACTCAAAAATTTGGAAGATTAAAATATTCTAATACACATTCTTACTGTCACGTCAAAACCCTACAATTCAAACAGGATAACGCAGACAAATCGTTTTATTTGTAGAAAATAACTGCGAGTACATAAAGTATCCATTAGATTCTGCTGTAACGATTTGTGAACAGTTTTTTTAACTGCGTGTGCAGCCTTAACCGGAATGGATAGTGACAAGTTTTCGAATCATGCTTTATAGTAGAGATTAGATAACAAATTATTTATATGTTGATACAAAATAAACTTTCGCATTCATTTGTAAAAGTTTAAAAATATAACCAACTGGTATGATGCATCATACTCATTCCATTTTTTGATCATTATTAATACCAGTACTCCACGGTTTAAAGGAAATATATTACCAAGTGACATAACATGCGCAATGTGCATACATCTTACCTTCAGGTAATAAAACGATCAAGATACACTGCACTTGGTGTACCAATGCAATCCCCTATCCACCATTGGGTGCGGATAAGGGAAAGTAGTAGTAGTAATATCTGCAAAGGAAAATTATACAAAGCGACAATATATTAGTAAAATGATATTTATTATGTTGCTTTGTATAATTTTCCTTGGCACATAATATTATGTCGCTTGGTAACTTTTTCCTTTCCACCAATGATGTGTATTAACTTCAAACATGATAGAAATGTAATATTTATACTACCGTTCGTTATATAAGTATTTTTTTATAAATAATATATAATATTGTAACGTATCATGTACAATATTTTTAATTTATGAATTCGGATTTTAATCACATTTTAAAAATACTTATATTTACCTTAACGAGTAATCCGAAGTTACAAAACATTTTGATTTTTTAAAAATATGTTTTAATTAGATTCATTGAAAAATGCTCCAATCAAAATAGATAAAATATTGTACTGTCTTCAAATTAATCAATGATCTATTTACCTTTCTTTCAAAGTGTACCACAGGGAAGTACTAGAATTTTTAGAAGTTAAAAAATGATTTTGTTGGATTGCATTGGAGCAGACTATTCTCAGACTTGAAAAATATTATAAATTGTCTAATCGTAAACTCTTATATTACATAGTACAATATATATTATAGGGGTCTCTTCTTCAGCCATTATGTTACTGACAGAGTAATTTTTTTAATAACCTTTAAAGTTGTAATATGTGTTGTAGATAACAAGATAGTTACCCACAATAATTACAATTATAAAGAAGTTTTGCGTGTGAATTCTAAACATAATCATCAAGTCGGTTCTTAAGTATCAAAGCTGGGCACCACAATAAGTTAATTTAATAAATATGTACCAAAATCAAAATTTAAAATTAATTGAATACTTTTTAGTGGAAATATACAATATAAAAAAGTAATGGGGAGTAAAAAAAATTGTTGTTGTTTTCTTATTATTGTTTTTATGAAATTAACTGATAAAATATTAACGGTGTTCAGATCTGTTTGCTGTTATATCATCCCTCCAACGCTAAAATCCCTAATTAGCAGAACTACCATTTGAGATTTTGAATTTAGAAATAGACATTTTCAATCAAAAACCATTTCAATTATAAAAAAATATAATAATTTCCATAGCCAACCATCGGGTAATTATTTTATGCTTAAAACCTTAATATTTTATAACAGCATTTTTGCAAATTTCCAATTTTGGCGTTGTACCGACGATATAATAGTATATTGTAATATACATCTTTAAAACTTCAAAACAAAATGAAAAGAGTCGATTGGAAGTTATATTGCCTGTGGAAGTTCAATATCTTTTATTATTTCTATTTTTCTTGTATAAACATGTAAAAGGCTTTATGCCGTTATTGTAATAAATAAATAAAATAATATCGGGGAAGCGCCACTACATATTTTTGACAATTTTAGTTGAACGGCATAAGACACATTGATATTTACAAATGTAGAAATTGACTTGCAATCGAATAATGCCAAGTTTGCAAATAAATAAAGCAATATTGCTAGGGTACATACATAAAATTTTGTAAAAAAAATAATTTTGCAATACAAACCAGCAAACGTATAAACCTGCATTTATAATATGTAATAATTCATTTTATTGATATAATTTATTTACAACATTTTTTTCTCATGTTATCGATGTTATAGAATATAAATATAGGCAATATAATATTGCTTTGAATGTTTATTTATTTGATTAATAAAATTTTGTAAATTATTAAAATAGTTACTAAATTTTAAAACTTGGTCAATATCAAAACAATGTCAATGTCAAGTGATTTCTGTCAAGCCTGGGTGTTTTGTTAATTTTTTTATCTGTTATTGCACTGTCTGGTCTGATTGGGTGATGAAAACAATAAAATTAATAATAGCCCGTTTTTCTTAAAAAAAATCTGTGACAATAACAAAAAACAAACTTATTATTTTATAGATTCTTAAAATGATATTATAAAAAAACACTTGTAACTTTAAAAAATCATCTCTCTGATAGTACGTATTAAAACATAAAAATAAGAAAATAATTTTGTAAATTGTGCAACTACCTAGTATAACCTTAATATCATAAAACACTATAATAAATTCCATGATTTCACATTCTTATTTACAATATACAATACTTCTTTAGTATTGTATTGATATAAAGTATTGAATAATTCATACAGCCTTGCCATAAAAATCTTAGGGTTGCAAATGAAATCAATAAGCATTTCCAATAAATTAAGATAAATTCTTTATTTTATAATGTTATAAAGAGCCAAAAAATTTAATGCATAGTATTGATATAGATTTTGTTAATATAAATCATATTTAAAATCTTAAATTCAAACTTATAAATTAAACTATTCTTTTTGTAGATTTTGTAATTGAAATTAACATTATCTACATGAAATTCAGGTCACACATCTTATAAATATATTTTCATTCAATGGATATTTTCATACAAGTAAAATTGAATTCAAAATGTTAAAAGACACATAATTATGAATTTATTTACAGATGAAAATAGCAAGCGATTTTCACATTAAAGTATTTTATAACATAAAACAGTTATAAAATTTTAACACATTTATAAAATGGGATATCCATAACGCTGACTATTATGGAAAAGTTTTTTTGAAATATGTATATAAATTTTACATAATTATTCGGTAGGTAGTAGCAATTTTTTAAGAATGAGATCTTAACAATGTGAACATGGAAAATTAATCTTAAACTAAAGTATGAGTTTCATAGTACCATGACATAAGTAACTTTTAATTTCCAGACCAAAATTCAATCTGTTGTACATAATAATATTATGTACATACAACAAAAATTCATTCACACAATATTCAACATGAAGTAATTCTACAGTATAGTTAATAGTATGAAATGTATTTTATGTATTGAAATGAACTTTGATGTACACATCAATCAATGCAGATAAAAAAAAATTTAAATTATGTTTTGTGTTGTCTGTATATTTTACAGTGCACAGAATATTCCTTGTTGAGCGTATCAAAAACAATGAGAGAATTTTTTTATGTTTCAAAACAGCTTAAGCCGAATTTCATAATTTAAAAAGGAACTTTCGTATACACCTAACTAAACAACTAAACATTTAATAACGGCAAAGCAATCAGCATTCCATTTGTTCAAGTGCCCATTTCTTAACGATAACTAAATAAATATGGAATTCTGTTAGAATTACATTTGGTATGATAAAACAATATTATTTGTCGACTTGTAAAATCACGTTTGGTAGATGCACTTGGTAGACAGTATTGAGTTTCATAGTGGACTTAATTTAAAAGTAACAACTTTACTGGCACCTTATTTGTACATTATAATATGTAGTATGTAGTGTTATTAAACAATGTTAAGTAATGCAGAAGCTTTTCTTTACAGTAGTAAAACACACATTGAAAAATAATTAATGAATTTAAATAATTTATTTCATATTAACTCTATTTACATTTCTGTTACCGCGGAATAAACTGTTGAATTCTTTTTTGCCTTAGGATTAGAATAATTATTCATATTTTTGAAATATAAAAAGAGTTTAAACTCAACAAACACAAAATAAACAAGGCAAAATAAATTAGACACATTTAATATTATAATATTATTGTAGCTGCCTCAAAAGCATTGATTTTATTGATTCTAAAAATTTAGAAATGACAGTGTATAGAAATTCTTTCTTTATCTGATCCAGTAAATTAATTTAAGGCGAATTTCATTTAACCTTTATATCGAATAACCCCTTTTTAATTACAGTTTTTGAAAAAAGATAAACATGATATATATGAGTTAAATTTAAGTATCTTGAAATGTATTATTTAAAAGAGTTTTTGGTAATTAGATATTCTGTTGTGTCACACCCAAGAGAAAATGCAAAGTGCTTAACTGCACCCAAAGGGCCTTTGTTGCCTAAGTTCCCTATATTGCCAATACCATGGACCTCAAGGTACAGTTAAACTGTATGTATTTTTTTGTGTGACTTGACATGGTAGAGGTGTTATATTTTTGTAATTTTATTTTTGTAATGAAACATAGCTAAATGATGTTGCTTATTTATTACTCCGGACAGATTTGTGTTGCAAGCTTCTGCATGTGACATTGTTGACAATAATTATACCCCTCATATTACAGGATGACTGAAACAAAACAACTTAAGAATAAATGCATTCTATCCCATTATGTCCCTCTTCCTCTCTCTTCTCAGATCCACTGATCTTGATGTTAATAATTCCTTGTATTTAACGCTTATTCTTCTTTCACCTTGTCAAGTCTTCTTCAGATGCTGGATTTGTTGAATCAGAAAGACACGTTACAGATCTGTAAGGAGATAAAAATACATTAGAGTACTGCAATGGGTTAATTCATCAATGGATATTGTTGCCACAGCACTTTGTCCTGGCACACTACCCTTGCTTCCTTCACATTCATACATTTTTTCATGCACGCAGGCCAAAAAGGATCTCTTGAAATAACTAAAAATCAAGACTTAAAGTAATTTTCTAGAAATAAAAAAAGTTTACCAAATTAAAGATTATCAGTGAACTACGTCGCATAAATAAAGGGAACACAGTGAGTGATTCTGGAATCCTATCTTTCATAAAAATTTATTTTGATAACAAGTGAAAAATATTGTTGTCTGCTTGCTTGTTTGATCACATTAAATCAATCAAATAAATTCAAGAATAAACTACAGATGTCGCTGCAATTGAAATAATCACAGTGCATTTAGTGTTTTGTTTGATCACATAAATCAATCAAATAAAATTCAAGAATAAACTACAGATGTCGCTGCAATTGAAATAATCACAGTGCAATCTATCCGAGAACCCCACCTTCTAAGAACACTACTTCCAATTCATACTATTGAATTTCCCCAACAGATGTCTAGCTGCCTGATTTTATTTTAAATCGAGAAAAACTATTTATGTGATAAAAATTGTAGTATAATAAAAATATAAGTAGTACTATAACTGAAGAAAATGTCAACTAGAGCCTCTTCGGAACAGAAACTTATTGATTATATAGATAAAAAATTCAGTGAATTTAAAAAGGATATATATGAAAAATTTAATACCCTCGAGTAACGAAGAAGTCTTATTGAGGAAAATTACTACTGAAGTGAAAAAAGCCATTAAAAGCGAGATGACCGAAATTAACAGATCGATGGAATTTTTTTCAAAAAAAATCGATGACTATGAGCAGGAAAGAAACAAAATGGAAATAAAACTTAAGGAGACGCAAAAAGAAGTTAGAGAACTGAAAAGTACTATTAATCGTGTCGAACAAAATTCTTTGGAGACTACGTTAGAAATACAAGGAATAACCCTTAAAAAAAATGAAAAACCTAGTGTAGCCGTTAACTTAATACTCGATAAGCTGGAATGCAGTGATTTGATGAAGGATAACAATTTATTAAAACTGTTATACAAATCCATCAAAAAAAACAATCACCATAAAACTTGCAACAAGAGAGGCTAAAGAAAGAATCCTAAACCAAAAAAAAACCAAAGGGGAACATAACCTTAAAAGATATGAATATCTCCGACTCCAATGAAAAAATCTATATAAATGAAAAACTTACATCCTATAATAAAACATCTGCTTTGGCTGGCAAAGGCAACCAAATCAGTGGGATACAAGTTCGTATGGATAAAAAATGGGAATATACTAATACGTAAAGATCAAGAATCACCAGTTATACTAGTAAAGGATCCCAAAGACATTCCTCTCCATTAAGGATTTATAAATTACATTACCTACTATATTATATATATGTATACTTCATTATGCAGCACAAAAGTAGTGAATATTGTGAAAATGTAGAAGAACTAAATAATCACCTGAAAGACACTAACTTTAATATTTTGAATTTTAATATAAGAGGCATTAGAAAAAACTTTGACGAATTTCTGTATTCTCTTAAATTCTATTGAAATTGAACAAGATGTCATTATTCTAACAGAAACTCAGCTAAAAGAATGTACTCCCTTTAACATCCCAGGATATTCATTTTTTTCTTCACCCTCAAAACATACATCTCATGACGGTATATCTATATTCTATAATACTCGCACAATAACTAATGTTACAATTGATATACCTAAATCAAAGTACTCAAACATAATTCATTTATGTTTTGTTTTAAATTCAAAAACATATTCAATACTCGCTATTTATAGATCCCCCTCATTGGATACTAAATCATTTATCATAGAATTGAAGGGGATAGTAGAAAGAAATAAATTGTAAAAATTTTGATTTTTCTTTTATCTCAGGAGACATCAATATCAACCTTTTAAAATTCGTTTTTAAGCCAGGTAACTAACGAGTATCTGAATCTACTTTATAGCCTAGGGCTTTTTATCTTATATTTAACACTTCTACCAGACCAAACTCTCTTTTTAAATTCATGCCTTGACCACATATTTTTGAAAACTACCCAAAGTTGTTTCCCAAAAACTGCTACACTAAATATTGATATAACTGATCACTTCCCAACCTTTTACTCCCATAATATATTAAAAAACCTACAACATACAATAACCACTCTACAACATCCAACAGCCAAAATAAAATAAAAAAGAAAATTGATTATCTAAAACTAAATAACTCACTACAACATGAAACGTGGAATCGAGTATTTTGTGATGATGACCCGAATCAAGCTTTAAACATTTTCTATGAAATTCTCAATAAACATATTGCTAATAGTAGTCAACCAATACCCACACCAAAAAGAAAACACAAAAAGATAAAGCCTTGGATAACTCGTGGACTAATAATCTCTATTCACCAGAGAAATAAACTATTTTAAAATATATAAAAATCATGAATTTTTTTGTTTATCTAATAATATACCTATTAATGAAAATAAACATAAAGACTATACGATATATCGAAATTTTTTAAAATACTTTAATTAAAATTGTAAAAGAGATTACTACTCAAAACAAATAATAAACTCAAACTCAGATCCTAAAAAAATATGGAATGTGATAAATGAAATCTCAAATAGAAAGCAAACTCAGCATACAAATCCCGAAAAATAATAACTGACAATAATGAAACTATAACGGATGGCGAAGAAATTGCAAATAAATTTAATGATTTCTTTACAGACATTGCTTCATCGCTTATTGATAATATAATCCCTCACTAAAAATGCACTTAAATGACTCTATACCAAATACCTTCACAGATAATCTAAATACATTGCCTGAATTATCACTATTTAAACCAATTACGGAAACTGAAATATCAAAAAATATATAGATGATCTTAATATTAAACACTTCTAATGGACCGGACGAACTTAGCACTATAACAATTAAATCAATAAAATCATTTATAATAACTCCGTTACTTTATATTTTTAATAACTGCATCTCAAAGGGAGTATTTCCTGATGAATTTAAAAACTCAAATATAGTCCCAATTCATAAATCAGGTTCTCTTAATAAAATGTGACAATTATAGACCAATTACTTTAATCTCTCAACTAGCTAAAATTCTTGAAAAGTGTATAAAAAAACAAATGATGCATTTTTTGGAAACTAACGCCCTTTTGTCAAATAATCAATATGGTTTTAGGTCAAATTGTAGTACAGAAGATGCAATATATTTAAGCTTACTCGCCAAATTTATACTAGTCTAGATGCCAGTGCTAAAACTTTAACTATTTTTTTGGATCTTAAAAAAGCATTTGATACTGTAAACCATAGAATTTTACTAGGTAAATTAAGAAAAATTGGCATAAAAAATGAGTGCTTGCTATTTTTTGAAAGCTACTTAACAAATAGATCACAACGTACGAAAATTGGAACAAACATTAGTAACTCTAAAACCGTTATCCATGGAGTTCCACAAGGAACAGTTCTTGGCCCTTTGTTATTTTTAAATTTACATTAATGACCTTTGTAACATAGATATCCCAGGTAACTTGATTTCTTATGCGGATGACACTGCAATAATTATTACAAAGTGAATCATGGGAACATACTACTAAAAAAGCCAATAAATGCATAACTGTAATCAAAGAGTGGCTAGACCGAAATCTTTTATCACTAAATTGCAATAAAAACACTTTTTATTCCCTTTTATAATTCTGTATCATCTGCTCCTTTGTCTAACCTTAATATCATGTTTCATAATAACTATTGTAACATTGATATATGTAATAAATGTGAAAAAATGAAATCTGAGAAATCCATAAAATACCTGGGTGTAACTATAGATACCCCAACTTAGATGGACAAATCATCTTGAATTAATTGTCAATAAATTAAGATATCTAACCTATATGTTTAAACGCTTAAGTTACTATGTCCAGCTTAATATTATTAAAATGGTTTTATTATTCATTGGTACAATCATTGCTTTCTTATGGAATAATTGGGTGGGGGGGAGCTTTTAGTAACCATATCAAGCCTCTGGAAAATTGCTCAAAAATTAATAATAAAAATAATGCTCCATAAAAATAGAACATTCCCCTCCCTCCAACTGTTTCAGGAAGCTAATTTAATGGGATTAAGACAAATTTATTGTCTGCAATGTCTTAAATTTGTTTATATGCACCAAAACTTTTTTACTAGAAACTCTAATAGGGACTAGTCAAAGAAGGAACCGTGTGCTAGAAATCCCACATTGTAAAACGAGGCTAGCTCAGAGACACGCACATTTCATAGCACCAAAACTCGTAAATTCTCTGCATTCTGATAAAAATATAACTATTTCAAATTTTTCAAATTTATTCTCGTTTAAAAAAACTTATAAAGATCTGGATACAATCCAAAAATATAGATTCTTTCTTTTTATAAAATAAAATTCGTTATATTTTAAAAGTAAATTCTTTCTAACCATCTATATTATGTAAATATTGTTTCTTCCCCTCTTCCTTTACTTATATTATAATTTTTTTTAATTTTAAAAAAAAAAACTTGTATAATGTTAATTGCCAATATTATAAGAGCATCTAACAGACATTTTTGTATACCCACGAACAGGCTCATGCCTTTGTGGGATTTTCGTTTATATATATAAAAAAAAATTAAAATCTTTTTCTATGTATTTTATGTTACTTTGTAATTTTCTGATAAATTGTATTCACATAATATGTATTTTGATGTAAACAAATTTATTATTAATAATAATAATAATAATTGGGATTGAAAAATATAAATATGTATTATAATAGGCCTGTTTCTTTTGTCAATATTTTGTATTGGGCAAGGAAAATAAAAGTGTAAGGAATACAATGATATTAATTCACAACATGTCTCTGAAGGAATAGCCATAAGAACATACCCATACAAATATATTAGCAACCGATTGACAGTACATAAAACTGAATGCTCTCTGATTGGTTGAGGGGGGGGGATCTACCAGCTTCTATAGTCTGTCACAATACCTACCATATAGGATATAGGTATATGCCTACGCTGCTGTATCCCATTACAGAATAGGCTTTTTTGAACATTCTTGGTAATGGGTAAAAGTGAGTCTGATACCAAATACACTTTCCCTAATTCGCACCTAATGGTGCATAGGGGACTGCATTGGTAGGTGCATCAAGTGCAGTGTCTCTTGAACATTTTATTACAAGTATGATGATCAGTCTTACGCTTCAGTACCAGTCCAAGGTATCAGACATGAAATATTAATATGAAAATCATATGTAAATAAATATTTCATGTTGACCCCTTACGGTAATCGAACCCGCAACCTCGTACACGGTAGCCAAATTCACTAGGTACCACTATGCTACGAGGCGGTCTGATACCAAATCCAGCTTAACATATTTACTTTATTTTATTTAGAAGAGTAATGTTTCTTATGTAAATATTATTATCTATTTTATTTACTATAGGCTATAGGTACAGGGTACAGGTATTGTAAAATATCACCTATATATTATGGCAACCGTATGGCAACTGTGGTTTATTATACAAATATAGGTAGATAAGAAGGGCGTGATATTATTGGTAGCGTGAATTAAGATCCGTAAAATCGTATGTTTTAATAATGATTTAATCAAAATTACTCATTTATTGAGCGCATTTTTCTCAAGAGAATGGAATATTAGGTACCTACTTAATTACAGTTACAATAATACCTACAAATTGTCTACAAATTTTTATCAACGGAAAAAACCAGAACTGCCCTGTGACACATGCCGCCAAACTATGTATGCACCTTTTTTTTAAGTGTGATTTTTTTTTAAATGTATGAGAAATTGCATTTTTTTCATGTAGGTTCAAAAGGCGAGTTTTCTATCTGCAGCAAAATTGACGTCGGCGTCGCCGTGTATAAAAACCTACTCCTCACTAGGGTTATTCTATTGCTATTATTTAGGTATTCGATAAGAGACTACGATATATTATGGAAAATATTGAGGAAAATAAGACAAGAACACACGCAAATCAATAAAATTAGTACAGTTTTTATGTTTAGTGTAATTAAAATGTGTGGGTGAGTGTATTGTGACATCATGGGTCATGTAAACACTAACATTATGCTCGTAAGAAAAATGTGCAATCTAGTATTTCTCATCGTGTTTTTGTAATTATCTGTACTAAAATATTATTATTGTACAAATTATGTTTATGGTACGAGTAGCACATTTTTATTATCTAAAAGGTACTGAAATGTTTCTCAAACAATA
>JAGVSP010002116.1:0-35075 GCA_022494985.1 Micrasema minimum | reverse complement strand
CGTCTCGATTAATATCGAAATACCTCGCGTGTCTTGAAGAAGTACTTTTTACCGCCTGCCTGATCAGTGAAAGTGAAGTGTCGTGTGTGACCAAAAAGAGAGCTCCAGCCACAAAGGTAGGACATTTCACTATCTGACGCAAATCCTCGATCCTCGGGCCTAAAAACCCATCCGCATTTTCCTCCACCATCTCTTACATAATTTTTATTCCTGTTTTTACCTCCCTTCTATCCTAGGCAGGCATTGAGTGTGTGATATATATGAACTACTAGGCAATAAACCCGCCAATGTACACCACATGTACAAAAAGCTAAATAAATAAATATGCAAGTGTGCCTGGATGTAGAAGCCGGCGGAAGGCCGAGAAAAGAAAGTGGTCATGTGAAAAGTCGGAATAATCGGCGTATGTGCATGAGAAGATGTATGAATGTAGAGGAAGCAAAGGAAGTCTGTCAGGACAGAGTGGTATGGCGTTCTATCCTCTCTGCCTATCCCTACGGGAGATGGCGTGATGGTTAGTAGTTAGTTAGTTAATATGTTACGTAATTCTAGTTATCTACCTGTTTCCAAGAAAGCGCCCGTAACATTCTCCGACAAACTATTTTTAGACCTACATCTCATCCTTAAGTCTCTACATATCTCTGCATCCCTTATCTGTTCTGAAAGGTACACATAAATCATAATAATATATTATGTAAAATTACGCTTTTCATAACAGGAAGACAGAACTAGTTCGGATTTACGATTTACGATCTGTGTTCATATAAATATACTATAGGTACTATTCGAACGAGATATGAAATATAGGTTAAGTGTGACGTATACGTATATACAATATGAGCCATGTAATATAAAATGGCGCTCATGTCAATATAAAAGTCATTTTGTCGTAAGACTTTGTATTCCGCCCTTAAAAGTTCAACCACTTTATAAAACTATCTGTTTTTTAATTAATTTAATATCTTTTGATGTTTGACTTTATAGTATCGAATCATCTGTAATATTCATAAGGCTCATTTTACGAGTATGCGTGGGTACCGTGCCGTTCGTCCAAAACGCACAACAATCTAATTATTTTTTGTTTATTTATTTCTGGATGATTTATAAAGCGCTATTTTTGCGAGAAATCGCCTCAAGAGCGCTGTACAATAAAGAAGCTAGATCACAACATGTCTTGCAGCAACAAAGCGCATGGTCGGGTGGGATTTTTTCCTAGCCTCCTACGGTTTAAACAGATTTTAATACATTATATATAAAAAATCTTTTTCAAGTCAATACATACATAGATTATAGTAATGGATTGAGTGTAAACGGATATAACTTTGTGGGGAGATAGATTCTTGTCTTGCAGCTACTGAGCGCATGGACGATAGATTCTACTAGTTAATAGTTAAAAAATAGTGAAATGTGTATAGATTCAAAATGTAAATGCACTTTTCAAATAGTGTTTAAAAATGAATGTTATGTAGAGAAGGTATGCGAATTCATGAGAATATATGTATGTAAGAATTGATTTTAACAAATATGTATTGCAATTATTAATGGAGAACGATGATTGGGTACTCATCTTTACTCCCGCTCGACACTCGACACTATTCTTTAAAAATAATTAAAAAGTTGCCACTTAACCCAGCCAATGACAGGTCATAAGCCCTGTAAACGCCTAAATAATCCACACTCGTTTCCAGAGTTTCTCTGTCTCTGTTGGAATTTCAAAAATATTTGAAATAATAATGGTTTCAACTTTGTTAGCTTTTGGTATTAAGATATTATGTTTTTAATTCTTAAGGTTTTCTAGTAGGTCGACCTTTGAATGCTGGCATTTACATACAAACGAATGTAAACTCACGTCATTAAATTTATGTCTGTATACTGTGTACTATGCTAAGCTATACATATGTACTAAGGGTTAATACTCTCAATGTGACATCTAGTTGACATTTCGTTCAACGGGTATATAAGTTCGTTTATAATTTAATAATATAAATTTATTTTACCATGAGTTGAAAATTTCAATGCGTTGTGACAAAAGTTAGGCAGAACTTGAGTAGTTAACTTGTTTAGTATTTTTTAATGATAAAAGCGCTTACTTTATAGTAATGAATGAACGAAACAAAAAGCTTTTTAATCAAACATAAACACATTGTTTTTTTCATATTTAAAAATGTATGCCACTGTTCATCTACTGGTTTCAAATCTTCACACGGCAATAATTAGCGTTTGATTGTGCGAACGTTTCTTGATATCTACTAAAATTATAAAAATAATTGTATATATTATTACAATTTGACATCTCAACAGAGACGAGAAGTTTGGAAGGGAATATAGATATCTAGGCGTTTTACAGGTCTTATGACCTGTCATTGGCTGGGTTAAGTGGCCACTTGATGTATTACAACATTCCCCATTTCACCTAGTATTTGATATCCTTATCTGCCAATATACAGTAAAATGGCGCGACGCTTCACATGTGAACGCTCTCTATCATCCATTGAGAAAATTGCGAAGCATTTTAGCAGAAACCTTTATGATATTAATTCTAAAAGCTGATACAGTAACGTCTACAGTAAAAAATCTGCTAATTAGAAGGCTCGGCAAATTTCAAATAATGTATTAACATTTTAATTTTCTTTATGTGTTTTTGACAAAATTAAAAATTTGAGATATAACAGTTCATATATTATAAGTCTCTCACTATTCAGTGGCGTATCATTTTGACGTATTTCTGACGTAAACTGTCAACGAACTGTCATATCCAGAATTAAAAGTAGCCAGTTGCTCGATCACAGATCACTAGCGACTCGGTAATAAGCGACGTGATAACGATTTCTTACCCATGGATGTTTAACGTTTTCGCGATCACAATGGAACACGCGTTAAAAGTTATCGATCGGGATTATTAAACGAGCGCATACTAGTCGCGAGCCATTTCCCGAGATATATCTTATTCGCACATATATTCATTCAATCTTTATTATAATTTAGCCGGTTTTCGGCAAGCCAAATATTGAGAAAAGCAGTCGAAATAATAAAAATCCGACAAGCGCGATGATTTGACGTTTGACGTACGGCCGCGATATGGCGTAGATCGGCTCCGCTCGGATCAGATCGTCAATGCTCGGCTCGGCGATCGCGGTATTGAACAGTATGTCATTGTGATCGCTCAAATCGTTAGCGTTAGCACGTGATTAGCACGTTTTTAACTACGTCGATAGTTATCTGTGATTGAGCTACAGAATAAAATATAATAGAGTTTATTTCACTGACGCAATTTTTTTTCGTTTTTTTTACAAAAATAGTAAAATTGGATACGTAACCGTTTATGAGAGAGCCTCTCTATATTCAGTGGCGTATCAGTTTGACATATTTTACCCCAAATATCCCATATTACTACTTGAATTATGTGAAGCTTCATGTCACTCGGTCATGGTATGGACGTGTATTCATGAGTTTCAGTCAAAGGCCTTCAATAGGAGAGATAACTTCGGATACCCAATTTATGGTTTATCAAAACCTGAAATCATGTCATTTCGGACTAGCGATGGGCGTGCAAGTAACCGGTTATGATAATCGAACTAGCCAGTTATCGAAATTTAGCTTTTTGATAAATATTTTTTTTTCTGCCTTCTTGATTAAAGTTTATTTATGAAATTAAACAACTTTTGTTTTAAACTACTTTTTTATTATTTAACACTCCAACCGTGTTAAATAATAAAAAAGTAGTTTAAAACAAAAGTTGTTTTATTTCATAATTATGGAAAACTACAAAGTGAGTGCTACAAACATTGAGTTAATAAAGTTTATTTGTCTGGATTCGATTCAACGCTGTACATGTACATATGATTATTTAATTTCAGTGTGATTTTCCATTCAAAATATTTTATTTGGGATTTCTTGGACTGTCACTGAAGCGAAAAACTAATTGGCTTGCCTTTATTTATTTTATTTTATTCATGTTATTTAATAAATCTTACTCTGAAGAGTACTCTGAAGAGTAAGATTTATTAAATTACGCTGAAGCGCCAGTCCTGGGTATCATGTATAAAATATTTTTATGTGAAAAAACACAATCAAATCATAATTTCACTTTGAAATCATTGGGAATGGAACCCGCGAATCTCATGCATGGTAATCTAACGCGCCAACCACAACATAAATTTTAATTCGTTGTTCAATGAACTACTACTATTACTTCTATCCCTTATCCGCACCCACTGGTACATAGGGCACTGCATCGGTACACCAAGTGCAGTGTATCTTGATCATTTTTTTATTGCACGAAAGGTAAGCTGATCAGTTTTACGCTTCAGAACCAGCCCAAGGTAATCACACATGAAATATTATTATAATATAAAAATCACGTGTAAATATGTATTTCATGTTGACCCCCTACGGGAGTCGAACCCGCGACCTCATGCACGATACTAAAATGCGCTACCGCTGTGCTATGAGGCGGACTACGGTGATTGTTCAATGAAAGTCGTCATATATTGTTATAGGAACAGGAATTTGAGTCGTGGAAAATAGTATCTTTAACCTAGGATTTCCAATCCGAAGTCAGGGCTAACCTTGTTATACAACCCTTTCATTAATAATCCGATTATTGTAAAAATAAACAAGATCAAAAAGAGATTGATGGACCAAAGTGAAAAAGTCCTGCCCGAATTTAATAAAAATCCACAGATGTTCCTCTATACTTTTTATTAAAAACTATAATACATAAGCGGCAATCTTGAGTATAAAGATAAGGATTATACTTGTAAATGTTTTTTACTCAACTGAAAAATCCACAGTTCTCCTTATATAATGCCCTTGACGACCCAAAAATTTAATCATGTGATTTGTTCACCTTTGTCTATTTGTTTTATAAAATCATTAAATTAATTAATATCTCAATCTAAAAAATATCGTATTCCATCACGATATAAGACCAATATTTTATATTATAATACTATTTCTAGATTAAAATTAAATAATTCAATAAAAATATTACACGTTAATCAAATTAAAATTAAAGGAAACAAAACATTTTTCATTCTAAAATTTTAAAATATCATCATATAAGGTTAAGATAACAACAATTGATCCAATTGATAAGGCATTATTCGTTCACTCAACTAGGCCAAATTGTTCTGTATTATTTCTATAAAGGAATAAGGAATACCTATAATAATAATTCAATAAACTAAAACTTTACTTAAATGCCCATAAAGTGTGCAAATAAGTTTTTCTTTAAAAATTGAGTCTTCGGAACGGACAAAGTTATTGGATTAATTATTTTTCTGTTACCGCAGAGATTCCATCCCTATACAGACCTGTCCACGTCGACCAATAGCAACGCAGCTCGTCATTGTCAAACAACAATTGGCAATAGTGTTTGGCTGGACGTACTATTAATATTATTTTTCATCCCCCCGGGCATCTAGTCCTCTGTCCCAAGTATAAAAACAGTAACCCCGAAAAAAATAAATACAAAAAAAGTGCAATTTAAAAAATAAAAATAATAAAATTGTTAAGTGATTGATCATTAGATTATAATATTTCATATAGTTTATGTCAGGACATTGGGATATCGATATTTTTTTGAATGCATTTCTACAAAGTGATTGCTTCTTACAATAAAGCTGATTACTGTTTTGTTAATTACTCAAATCAGTTACTAATTGGGGATTCAACTTTAAAAAATGTGGGTTAGTGTGTTTATATTTTAGACAGCGGCAGCGTGTTGTATAATTATGCAAATAGGTCGCGTCATTTTGACCCATTATTATTATTATGGACAAAATTGCATTCAGTTTCATCAGCATAAATTCAAAATGAAAATATTGCTTTCATAAAATGGGGATGTAGGTACATATGTACATCCTTGATGTTGTTACAGAAAATTTAAATACACATGAATCTACGGATGTAAATATCGGTGTTATAAATATCAACATTATTTTTAAATCTCTGGAAAAACAATTTAAAAATAAATATTAAGACGTTCAGAATGAAAATCTGAAAATCGAGAAAAATCTCTTACAGGCGAGATTTTAATAAAATTATTGTCTTATTTTCAAAAATATTTTTTTTATCTCCTTTTAAAAAAATAAGACAGTGTAAACACGCTTCTTGTCGATATCTAAACAGTGTGAAAAAATTGATCCTCTAGTGCTAAATTTTAGGAAGAAAATCAAGGACACGGCCGCGGACACGTGACAGCGGATCCTCTGAACAATAATGCCTTGCATTACCTGTAATATTTTATATTCTTAATAACTAACTATTAAAATAATGTACAATTGAAGAATTCTTCTTAACAACATGTTGAATGTACTTCATCATATACTTGTAGACAAATTACTGGATTATACCCATGCTGGGCTAATATCAAATACCTTATTCAACCAGGAATCACTCGGTTTTTATTTGTAATGGTAACAAGAATAGAACCGCTTGCTGGAATATTCGTAAGAGATTTTATTTCTTACACTATACATACGAAATTAAGATATTTGAAATCAGTGTATATACCTAATAAAACATAAAAAGCATCTTTGTGATCAGTTATAAATATTTAGATGAAAAAAAAAGTAGTATATTAGCTGTAAGTATTTTTTTATAGCTGAATAAAAATGCACAAACAAACAAACAAATATTATTGTTTGTTCGACAATTATTTATAATATTATAATTATTTCAATTTGAATACTGTATTCTCTATTTTGTTTTCTATATGTAAAATGTAATGTAAAAATACGATAAAACAATTGAATGTCAAATATATGATATAATATTGATTAAAAACGGGTTCACTGTATCTAGTAAGCCTGTTAAGTGTATTTTTTATTTTTTTTTAAAAATTGTTTTTTAAAAGAAAAGAAACATTTTAAATTTCGGAGCTGCTTTCAAATAATCGGAAATAACTGTGCCAGAAAGCAGTTGTCCTGGAATTCCCGAATCTACCACTAGACCACAATCCGGTTCGATTTATTATGTAATGTTTGTTAATTGAAATAAATAAATAAATTATTTATTAAAATCTAGATAACGTTCCAAAGCTGCACTTATCGTTAGTGAGCACTCACTGTAATTTGGAAACCGCGGTATTTTACGATGGTACATTGAATTACATCTGTGCACATTGTAGGCCATATTTCTGACAAGCTGTTCGCTGTTCATGTGTTCATGTCACTGATTTTGTGGCCTGTAGTACGAATTTCGCGTGGAAAATCAAATCAACGATTTTACATCAAAATAATGGGTTGTAATGTTTGTATCTGCCGTGTGTCTAGGAACGGAAGCTTTTACAACTGTAGGAAGCTTTGATAACTGTACATTGTGTACATACACTGTGATTACTAAACCTTCTAACAAGGGAGCAATACAGAACTCTAATAGATTTTAACGATTTGAAATTTTTTGTAATCCTCAAAATGAAGCCCAGCATTTTTGGTGCTTTGTTGGATAATTCATCAATATGGTACGCAAAGGATAACTTCTGGTCAAAATAAACTCCAAGATCTTTAATCACTGAAACCGTTGAAAGATGAACATTGTTGATAGCATAATCAAACAGGAAAGGGTCCCTTTTTCTGGGAAATCTAATGATTTGATATTTATCAGTGTTCAAATACATTTGATTTGTTTTGCACGTTAGTGATGGTTAAACCATTAAATTCCCATCGGGCGCATATGAAAATAAATTAAATCAACTGTACTATGTCAAAAAAGTCAATTTGTAGGAAATCGCAAAAATAAGTGTTTATTTTCTGTACTATGTGTATTACATTGTCACTGTATTTTTTTAAATTTTATATTTTGACATACGGTAAAGTTAGAAGTACGTTTCTTTGACAGAAATGTGGCGGTCGGTGTGTATTATGTATAACGTGGTACTCTCAGTTAATTTTCTACAAATCAAGACTAAGTGCAGTATAGTATTCTTGGTGCGATTAATATATTTATGTCTTCCTAGTTACTATATTTAACACTTACAAAGTGAGTTAGAAGCTGTTATAAATGTGCAATAAAGCACTTGGTTTCATAACTAACTACACCACCCACGACAGAATCGCATAAATCCACCTTAAAATATAATATTGCATCAAATGCGTCCAGGATACAGGTGGTATGCCAGATAATAATTATTTTTAAGACACCAAAAAAGTTTCGCCTCCCGAATAAATCAATCAACCAGCTTTAAAGCCCTAATGGATTCGCATTAAATGCGTAATTATAAGAGTTTATTAATTACGGAATGAAAAAATTGTTATATAAAGCATAATAAAGCAGAGAATGGAAACTAACTACTCATTTTGGGTAAATAGTGATACTATCACTTGTTTCTTAAATACTTATCTCTGCTGTAAGAAATAAGTCTTATAAATAACATAGAAGTTTTTGAAACGTTTGGATAGTTCTGTATTATGAATATAAAACTAATAATAAAAAAAACGAGACAGAAAACTGTATAGTCTGTCAAAGACTAAATATGCTAAATACATATTTTTTATATAGTATAAAGTGCATTTTGATTATATTCTAGTCAACAGCAAAACCTCTCCTTCGCCGCCGCAAATCTTACGCCGCGTGCCGTCCTTCTCCCTACCTCCTAGTAATCTTCCCAATATCAAACTTCCATCATCTACATCATCTCATTGTCCAACTTCCTCAATGCCTCGTGTTTTTCGGTCTTCACTCCAGAGCATGCCGTATATTAAAAAAATATTACAGCATAAGAAGTTTTATCAGAATACTATTTGTGCTTTTTCGATTATCTTTTTTTGGTTACGTCTTTTTCCACAAACGCGGCCTATATATTACCCTTATAATGTTACCTTTAAATATTACTAAATCGTGCTACCTCTTTGCGGGCTTTTGATCTAAGGCTTCGTTCACTTATATTTAGAAAATCCTATTTATAAAACCGCATATTTTATGCTCCTTTAAAGGAAAGCGCCTCACTGCAGACCTGCATGTAGAATCCACATAAAAGGATTAAGTTTTCCTTTTTGGTTCGGTTGCCTGAATAGAGAGACTAAGGTTTTACCTACAGACTGGGAAAATAAACAGACTATTGCACCTACCCAATGGTTCCACAACCTTTTTTTTTAATAATGTCAAATTGATGATAAGTAATAAAAAATATCAGTATTTATATTAGCTTCAGTCAAGAAGTCATTAAAATATTTATGGTGATGAAGATTAATTAACGAAATATGAGGATATGAATAAAATATTAACTTTATTATTAATATCCCAACAGAGACAGAGAAACTCTGGGAAACGAATGTGGATTATCTAGGCGTTTACAGGGCTTATGACCTGTCATTGGCTGGTTTAAGTGGCTACTTGACGTACTACAACATTCCCCATTCCGCATCAGATGATATATGGTATATATGGTCATATATGGTTATCAGATGATGGGCGGAATGGGAAATGTTGTAGTACGTCAAGTGGCCACTTAAACCATCTAATAACAGGTCATAAGCCCTGTAAACGCCTAGATAACCCACATTCGTTTCCAGAGTTTCTCTGTCTCTGTTGGGATATCAATAATATCCGATATCAGCCCAGCATGGGGTACAATCCAGTAATTTGTCTACAAGTATTTGTATTCATTTAAAAAAATGTTGTTTAAAATATTAACTATTTATTGTAATAATTTTTTTTGACTTTGTGAATTAATGTCATTATTTTTTTTACTATCAGTTCTCTTATTTGAGTTGATTTTTTTTGAAAAAAAGTGTTTTAGCCGATTAATCATTAAGTCTTCAAACCACGTATTTCAAATTGTCATCGATATCGCTGGGCGCACACAACAGCTTGAGGAGCTTTGGGCCAGACTTCGAAGCTCTCAGCTAACTCCAGAAAGCCCTTTATTGTAATGCTCTCTGCGGAAAAGCACGTTAACAAAAACCTCCCTGGCTTAATCTAATGCGCAAAACTACTCATGTACACCGATTGAATAATATAGATACCTCAATTTAACATACATAGGTACCCCATTTTAATACATGTATGTACCTCTATTTAATATAGGTACCTCTCTGGCTTAATCTAGTTAATACGCAGAACTACTTATGTACACCGATTGAATAATATAGGTACCTCGTTTAATATACAAGTTTTTCAAACATATATAATTAGTTTATTATGAGTATACGTTTGATACAAGTTAAATATATTTTCATTTTTATATCCCTACAGAGATGAAGTAGATTTTTTTTAAATTCAGGATTATGGATATTCGAGCGTTTACAGGGCTTATGAACTCTCATTGGCTGTGTAACATTCCCCATTCCGCTTATTAGCGAATATCCACACCAGGTAAAAAAAAATATTTTGTATATATGCTACGAATCAAAAACCATTCACCAACGCGTAACTAGCTCCATCTATGCATTGATATTGAAGTTAAGTAGAATTTTTTTAATAGTTAAAGTAAGATTACAAAACGAAAACTGGCTAACTAATTTCCTGGGATTCGATCTGCTCTTCAATAATGTATTCTAATTATTACCTACCGATTGTTTTTATTTAACGACCACTTTTTGTTATCCTGAAAATGGTTAGAAAATTTAAAAGCTTCCTCAAATTAATTTAAACTTTTTTTTTTCAAATATTGTATTAGGTAATAAAATGTGGTAATTTTGTACGAGTCAACGAAACTGGAATATCATTTTGAAAACACCAAAATTTCAACCGCTCTCAAAGAAACTCCCTGTTTAAAATTATTCTTAAAATTTTAAAAAAATCAGATGATCGGAGAAGTGAACATTAAAGTTTGGAGACAAAAATCAGATGAACGATAAAAAGTGGGCTCTTAAGTTTATACTAAATATCAAATTAACGAAAAAGTAAATACTAAAGTTCGTTTGAATTATTTGTGGTAATCGGATAAAACACAATACGTGAGTAACCTTTACTAGTGCAACGCTGGCGCTGCAATATTCTCGCTACAATATATAACATGGTACAACCCGAAAACTGGTGAATCTACATCATATTTGGAGTAAAATATGTAACTTGACTTTTGAAAATTTTCTCTTCTCATAAAAGATTCATTGGTACTGCAGATTCATTAAAATTGCACAAACCCTATTTAAATACTGTTTTTAATTATGTTTTATTTATGTATAGTATTAATTTGACTAAATACATTATATTGGATAACAATTAGCCAAAGATTATTGAAAAATAATTCAACTTCGTGCTCAATTTTCTCGGAATCTATGGGTCAAATCAAAAAAATTTAACAACATGTTGAATGTGTACAAATACTTGTAGACAAATGACTGGATTATACCCATGCTGGGCTAATATCAGATATTATTGATATCCCAACAGAGACAGAGAAAACCACATTAAAATAAATAAATACTTTCCCTCGAACTCATCAGGAATCGAACGCGCGACCTTATGCATAGTATTCCAGCACGCTTTTCACTATACCACGAGGTGGACGAAATTGTAGATTATTCCTTGTACCTGGCTTGGGAGGATGCATGAGAATTGGCGGCCGATCGCTTGACTTGGAGGCAGTTTATGGAACCCAAATGCTCCCATAGGAAGGATATGGAATGATGATAATGACGGGTTCTTGTAATGAGGAAATCCACTGCTACCGGAATTGAATTTTAAAATTGCTTTCGTGTAGACGCGAATATTTAAAAAATTTGAAGTGGGATGAAATATCCCAAAAACGCACGCAAAAATTAGCAAATAGAAGATATTTATTTCAAAATCTTAAACAATGACGTCACTCCTTGTATCTAAGTGTAGTGTTTCAGGTTTCCGTTTTTAAACCCCCGTAGCCGCGTTCCATGGCATTTTAATATGGAATATAATCTACATACAAGCTTCTATTGCAAAAAAGATGGCCGCCATTTAGTCTCCCTAGAACAGCTGTTAACAGTATATGACAGTTGAGTTGACGGTATATTTTATCTGTGTTTCCCCGGCGTCAGTTTGCATAGGTTTTTGAGAGTTTTTGTTACTGGCTGGAGAAATACCATGGCCTTAAAACAACCCGTTTTATGACGTCACTCCTGCAAAAATGACGCAGTTAGTACATAGTAGTATTTTGGCGTGGTATTTGAAATGTGCAACTTTAAAAAAATCGTATCTTCATCAATAACTTATAAAAAATATATTAAATTATTTTTTTTTGTTTTAGTTAAATAGTAAATTTATAAGAAAAAAATTACTTTAGAAAACAGTGGATTCTCTCATTGTAAAAAAAAGAAAATTCTTCTGAAAAAATAGAAAACAGAAAATTTAGCACACGATTTATTATCAAAATGTTAGAGGTGTAATAAAACTGGATTTCACAAAGACTCGTTTCAATCAATGGGTAATCCCACGAGGCGGGTATTTATAATCCATTGATTGTACTGTGCAGTTTTCGCACGTAGTAGAGGGTTAAATTATATTTGGAGGTATGCATTGAGTAACGAGCTATGTGCCAGAAGAAACCCCCTAAGTCATAAATGATGGAGCGTTATTAACCCATTCCACTAATATATATTGTGGAAAGAATTATTGTAGGGTTGCCATAGTAAAGATTTATACAACACTCACTTATTGTGATTTATCCGCTAAGCACAAATTGTTCAAACGAACTCGAGTGTTCATTTTTTGTATATCTTTTTTTTAAATAGGAGTTTAAAAAAAAAAACATTTTTATTAAATGAAGTGGGGTTCATTGATTGAATTAAGTCATAAATGATGGAGCATAATAAACCCAATCCATTAAATAAACACCGTGTTACAAAACTCGATGTACAAGCGGAAAACCAATAAATCTACGTCATATTTGGAGTCGATTTTAAATTAGTATATTTGTTTATTTCACCCATAGTTTTCGAGAAAATTGAGTACGTTAATTTTTTATCAATGAATTTTTCTTAATTGTTATCAAGTATTCAGTCAAATTAATACTATCCATAGAGAAAACAAAACAAATTTACCGCATTTTAATGAGAATTGGTGGAATTTTACTTAGTCTGCCGTACTTATAAAAGCTTAAACGAAAAGAAAAAATATTTTTTTTCAAGCTCAGATTAAAAATTCATAATATATATTCGACTCCAAATATGTTGTAGATTTCACCAGTTCTCGGGTTGTACTACGAGATTTGTTACTCCACGTATAAATGAATCAAGATACACTGCCCTATTCTCCATTAGTAGCGGATTAAAGAAAGTATGGTAAATATCAAAAGCTCAGTAATATTCTCAACGTATAAATTATGTAGTTAACCGTTCGTTGCTTCAAGATATCCGGAAAACTATGCTTCAGAGTTTGTGAGATAAGTGTGTTAGGCACGTGTTGAGGGCGTGTGCTACCTGAGGCTGTCTCTTTGATATTTTTACTGCGAAATTTCAATGTGTAATTATTATTCCTTCGCGAAATAGTTCGCGTTACTTAATTTATGAAAGGTCGTTAAAATACTTAGTGCTTCCGTAGCGTCCCTGACACCTCGCTGGTGTTTGAGAAATTCTAGTGTTAACTTTGTAACGTGTTTTACTTTATAATAGCAAAAATAAATATGTTTGTATAGAATAGGTTGCTGGTTGCAGCGGAGTACATCCGTAGGATGGTCATCGACGGTCTGCCAGGACGGCGGTATCCTCTTTCTCTTTACTTATCGTCTCCTGCGTTTAAATATTCAGATTTCCCAACACATACACCACTCTCCACACACATACAACAACACACATACACATGACATAACATAACCACTGTTTGCTCACTTCACGTCTTCAGAAATTTGTCTTGTACATTGTGTTGTCCTCGTAATTGGTGTTATGTTGTATATGTTACCTCAAATTGAAAACTTTTATTTCATTGTACCAAACATAGCACTGTGTGTATAACATTAAAATATTAATAAATTTTAATGCACTCCGGGGGATATGTTAGAAAGTACAAGAAACCGGAAAAACCAACTCGTATAATGACAACTATCCCCGATTAATAATTAATAATTTTTGAGTAATTAGCTATTATTTTTGTTCGTGGAAAGTCATGACCATCGTCATAATAGAATTGGTTTGTACCAAGTCGCGATACAAGTGCAAAGGAATATGTTACCAAGCGACATTGAATTATCATAATATTATTTAACATTTTCCTCTGACTTGGTTCAAACCTTCGAAAAAGAATTTCAGAGAAGGAATGCCTAGGGTTGTCTAGTGACTGCTAGTGACCCATTACGTCACTCATACGTCATCACTAGGCATCTACGTCATTACTAGACATCTAAATCACACGTTTAAAAGTATTGGTCTAAGTGCTGGAGTCTTTAGACGGTGGAATTTGATAATAAGTGGTGTTATGAAATTAACCCTTGGAAAATTTGTATGCAAACCAATTCTACTGTGAACTGTTACGAAATGTCTTTAATGAAATCTACAACCTTATTTTAACCCGACTATAATTAAATCAAATGCAATGTACGTGGATGTTTAACACCACCACATAGGAATTAATATCTTGTGTAAAAATAAAAGTTTTTCGCCAAACATTTTTCTTTTTTTTTCTGTGTAGGATAAATATATTACAAAAAGCACTATCTTTATCACCACAGCATAATATTGCTCATATAACTAAAGCTCCTTTTCGAGTACCGGGCGCTTAAAGCTCTTAAGTTCCAAGTTTGTGCCGGCCCTAAATTATTCTTTACCGGCGCTAATTAAAGGATGGGGAGGTGCGGCGAGTTTCATAATGTATAAAACTACCACTTGGAAATGGCGCTCAATCTGAAACTAACCCCCAACTACTTAACTAACAAAAAATCTATCATTCATTAATTTAATAAATATGTTTTTATTTTTTATTTCTGTTAACGATCAACTACTACTTATACTAATTTCCCTTTCCACACCCAATGGTGCATAGGGCACTGCATCGGTACCAAGTGCAGTGTATATTGATCATTTAATAACAATAATTATTTGTTTTGTGTATTATTCGTTTATTAGGGTCCAGAGATGAAATGTACAATACTATAATTATTTGATACATACTATTACAATAGGTTATTAAAATATAATTTTACTGAATCAACTAAATTTTATCCAAAAGTATATTAATTAGAAACTTACTAACACTACTGCTAAAATTATTAGGTAATTAAAATATAAATAAGGTAAGATGATCAGTGATCAGTCATACTCTTCAGTACCAGTCCGTTTTAAAAAAAATTGTCAGTTTTGAAAAATAAAACTATCTTACTAACTAACTAACCATCACGCCATTTCCCCGAAGGGTTAGGCAGAGAGGATAGAACGCCACACCACTCTGTCCTGGCACACTTCTCTTGCTTCCTCCACATTTATACATCTTCTCATGCACATACGTCGATTTTTCCGACATGCACTTGTTTTACTTAATCATGCCATGTCTTTCTCGGCCTTCCTTGCTTTCTACATCTAGACCCAGTCGCAACATATATTTTTTTAGCCGTTCTTTCATCATCGATTCGCTCTACATGACCGAGAAAAATACAATATAATAATAAAAATTTAAAAAATGTTCTAAAAAATATTTTTAAAAAATTAAAAAAGCTCCAGTCATAGGTATGACAGATGAAATATGTCCGCCTCGTAGCTTAGTGGTAGCGCATTTGGCTACGTGCATGAGGTCGCGGGTTCGATTTCCGTAGTGGGTCAACATGTTTATTTACATGTGTATTTTTTTGTTCAATATCCACTTTAAATTATAATTACATTTGTTCACCTGCAAAAGACAAATGAATTCAATGCCTTTTAATAACACAATTTTCTACAAAATTGCGTTACCGAGGTAAAATATTCATTAAGTGCCTATGCCGCGGAGATTTATTTTCCAACGTTTACCTAACTATTCCTCAGTTTCAGCGAGAGCCATCCATTTTGAAAACAGGCACTTTGTTTTAATCTTCTGTAAAGCAATTCTCAACTTTTTGATTTGTGTGTCTAATATGTTTCCTACACCTGTTACATCCTGTATATTATAATGTTTCGTAACTAGGAGGGCGGCACATTAGAATTTTAAGGTTTTGGTATTAGATAATATATAAACACATAATAAAAAACATAAGACTGCAAATATAAGAAGATAAAACCATGTACATAATTATAAATAGTAGGTAAATAAAATTAAAACATTTGAAGATAAAAATATAAAAATTTGAAGATTAAGCTAAAAACATAAATTAAACATTGCCAAACTAAATTTGTAAAACTACAAAACATTTCGTCATAATAAAAATACGTTCTCATTTAGGTTTTTATACGAATTTTTCACCTTGCACGACTGCTGAAAATCACTATATTAATTTACCTTCAAATTTCAGTGTTGTTTTCCGAAACCACGTGTTAGTCGACTTACAGCCCTCTTTGTTACGACCAGTTAGAACAGTGTCCTCTTGTACCTACAATCTACTCATATAATATTATGTTTCGGGGAAAATGTGTACAAGTGTTTCTAAACACCCGCTTAATACGAAATTAGCCCAAATTTATTTAATTAAAATATGAATTGCAAATATCTTTATTGGCTTGGTAGGCAAGAGAATGAAGTATTTAAGCTACAGTGTCGTGGTTTGATTCTCGACTAAGTTACCTTAATATATTGTTAATATTTCATATATTAATAATAAATCGTATCTTGTGGAATGGAGATTGTAATACGTCAAGTGGTCTCTTAACCCAGCCGACAACAGTCCTGTAGCTCAAGCACAGATAACTATCGACGTAGTTAAAAAGCGTGCTATTCACGTGCTATTGCTAACGATTTGAGCGATCACAGTGACATTCGTTCGATACCGTGGTATCGATAGCCGAACATAGCCGATCTGAGCCGAGCGGGGCCGATGCACGCTATAACGCGGCCTTACGTCAAACGTCAAATCATCGCGCTTGTCTGATTTTTTATTATTTCGACTGCTTTTCTCAATATTTGGCTTGCCGAAAACGGCTAAATTATAATAAAGATTGAATGAAGATTTGTGCGAATAAGATATATCTCGGGAAATGGCTCGCGACTAGTATGCGCTCGTTTAATAATCCCGATCGATAACTTTTAACGCGTGTTCCATTGTGATCGCGAAAACGTTAAACATCCATGGGTAAGAAATCGTTATCACGTCGCTTATTACCGAGTCGGTACTGATCTGTGATCGAGCAACTGTAAACATAGAGTAGATGGTACATATTCGTTTCCAGAGCTTCTCCGTCTCTGTTAAGATTTCGATACCGCAACGTTTACTGTGCGCATCCTCGTTCTTCCCAATCAATACGAATATTCGACACAATGATCTCGCTTGGAATTATTTTGCTTTGAAGATATTATGTCACTTGGTAACTTTGTCACATCGGCGTTGTTGTATTAAATTATTATTTTTTTATTATTTTTAAATTACATAATGCAAGACATATAAGAGGACTTTAAAATTAATTATTTACTTAGAAACAGTTTATATTATTTAAAAGTACACAAGTCAAACGCTATTCGAAATATAATTTTTAACAGCCTTTTTGAATATTTTAAATTCCAGTTCTGATCGTATCCCCTCCGGAAGGCCATTGAAGGATTTTTTCCCTGTATGAGTGTAGTGGTGTTGTGCAGCAGTGGTAAAACATCTTGGCACATTGATACACCCCACTCTTAGTCTACCCGATTGTCTTTCCGAGGGAAGAATTTCTTTATGAATTTGAAGAATTGATTTTTTTTTATAGATTTCAGAGATTTGCAGCACCTTGAATTCATTAAATAAATCTGAAGTAGAGTAGGATGCTGGTTTCCCGAGCAATATTTTTAAGATTTTTCTATGAGCAATGTTCAGCTGTTTGATATGTGCTTCATATGCTCCACCCCAAGCAACTATGGCATATTCAATGACAGATTGAATAAGTGCAAAGTATACTTGTTTCTTTTGCTCTTTAGACAGTATATTTGAAACCTAAGTAGGCTTATATCTCAAAATTCTCTGTTGATGCAGAAAATTATACAAAAAATCTATAAAATCACTTGCGCAATCCGTAACAGAATTAATGGTGCCTTAAAGTCGGTAGTATCTAATAAGTGCTTATCAAAAGAGGCTAAATTGGCAGTGCACAATGGAGTTCTGGTACCAACCCTTATGTATTGAAGCGAAGCATGGAGTTGGAAAAATAAGGATGAAAGTAAATTGAATGCAGTTGAAATGCGATGCGATCTCTCAGGCGAATGTGTGGTAAAACTATGTATGATAGGTGCACTAATGTTGAAATTAGAGCAGAATGCAAGGCTGAGATAAGCATTATCGACAAAACTAAGAAAGGTCTTTTACGTTGGTTCGGTCATGTAGAGCGAATGGATGATGAAAGAACGGCTAAAAAAATATATGATGCGACTGTGCCTGGATGTAGAAGTCGAGGAAGGCCGAGAAAGACATGGCATGATCAAGTAAAACAAGTGCTTGAAAGTGGGCATGTAAGAAGTCGGAATAATCGACGTGCGTGCATGAGGAGATGTATGAATGTGGAGGAAGCAAGAGAAGTGTGCCAGGACAGAGTGTGTGTGGGCGTTCTATCCTCTCTGCCTACCCCTTCGGGGAAATGGCGTGATGGTTAGTTAGTTAGTTAGTTAGTTATAAATTAAAAGCGTGATACTATGACTTCAGATTTGGGTTTTGTTTAAATTAATATGCCACCGGTTAAGTCACCGTATTCGCCCATTAATTATCCGATTTCTAAACGGATTACACGTTTTGTGATTAACCGAATTTTTTTTTTACATTAACTGAACTTTTTTTCTACAAGACTATTTTATTGATCACTCACGACTGTCTTTATCCAACGATTTATACCTTTATTATTTCAAAATGGGAGTTGAAAGTTTATAAGTTGTTATCGGAGAGTTAACACAACATGCTTTACTATGCTGACCCTCGTTTTTGCCTATGAATATTTGACCAACTTTGGTCCAGCAAAGCAGCGCGATGATCTCCCCAGAATTACTGCGTGTCGTATCGCAAGATTGATCTGAATATTTCATCTCCTTGATTAATTAAACACCTCTGGAATCTCTGGAGCTCGCTAAGGATTCCGTTTAAGGCTGTGGACTAAGATCCTTGACAAGCATATCGTACGACTTAGTACATTATGCATGGTACATGACGTATCTTACCTTAACTAATGAAACTACTAGGTACCTTATACATATAGTCAAGAACGGAACATAAAGCCTCTCATCGTAAAGCCTCTCTTTCTATGCAATAGGATTAAATATGATGACTGAAAAGAGATAAATAATTTCTCCAAGAATTTCTAATTTGAAGAAATATTATTTTAATAAGTATTTTGAATGAAACCTTTTCTACTTGCATCGATATAATATATGGTTTTGCT
Source organism: Micrasema minimum (assembly GCA_022494985.1). Classification (NCBI taxonomy): domain Eukaryota; kingdom Metazoa; phylum Arthropoda; class Insecta; order Trichoptera; family Brachycentridae; genus Micrasema; species Micrasema minimum. Next base: position 15,708 of record JAGVSP010002116.1, on the reverse strand, counting down.
GTTACTGTAATAATTTCTTTATTGTTTCTTTAGGTTTTATGTTTTCATTGGATTTGTTCTTTTTTTTGTATATATTGTGTTTATTTTGTGATCTAAGCGATGTCAGTGCGTATTTAGAATAAAATGAATATGTGTTTTTTATCTGTCCCTAAATGAGTTTATTGTAAAAACTCCTAGGGAGCATTGGATTGAGAAAAAAAAAAGTTTTTTTTATTTTTTTTTATTTCTTTAAAAAATGTATAAAACATACATGTATTATATTCCCAGGAGTTATAAAAACTCATTTTGGGACCGGTATTATTCACATTTTTAATTACATATTGCACAATCAAAAAGACGAATAAAAAGACGATTCAAAATTAACATATTCAAATCTTAATCCTAAACATCATATCCATCATTGAAAAACATATTTAAATACAGATCTTTAAGGACTCTACTATGTATTGCTTTTTTAATTTTTATTTCATGGGGTAGATTATTATATTGGGATCGAGAAATGTTCATTAGGGATTTTTTACCGAATTTTGTGGATCGAAATTTTGGGAATGTGGAGGTTTTTTGAATTACGTGTATTGTGACCATGAAGCTCAGAGTTAAAATTGTGTTTCAAACTTGTATGTGCTGAATGATTCAATATGGTAAGTATGGTATTTGTGATTTCATGTAATGGTATAACTTTGAATGGGAGTATTTCTGTCTGGCGATATAATTCTTTATTTTTTTTCCATGTAATGTTATTTTTATAAATAAAAAAATAAATAAAAATTCGTGGTTCGAAATTTGACCGTCACACATTTAATGTTAATTTGACGGCTTGGCATACAAATTTATATGGAAACTAAGGCCGTCAGTTTCTATTCAAATTTTTATCATAAACATTTTTAGCTATCTCCCTTATAGAATGTTGTAATACATCAAGTAGCCACTTACACACTTAAACGCCTAGATAATCCAAAAACTCATATCCAGATAATCTGTATTTGTTATGGTATCAAAGATAACCAAATGGACACACAAACCAAATTATTAACCGACTTCTCCAAATACAGGGTCGGTGTCGTAAGTTGGATAAGTCTAATGGGTCCTGTATATATTGAAAATGCCTGCAAAAATATAGCTATGTAATTATTAAAATTTTGTATGCAAAAATATTGTTTTGTAAATTCTAAATTTGTGAAATCTAAACTTGGTTCTATTATACTAATTATGTTAATATTCAATTGACCCTGACTCGACACGGACTATCTAGTGAGTCGGGGCCAGATCATTGGCATGGGTCTCTACTGATTGAGTCGCCATCCCATCATTGTGATTTTATTAAATGTGAAATGTAATAAATAAATAATGAATGATAAGTATCGATATTTATTTGTCCGTGTCGTGGTGTAGCGGTAGCGCGTTGGGCAGCCACGGGTTCGATTCCCGATGGGGGTCAATATGAAATATTTATTTTTCATGTAAAAACATTTTATATGTGATACCTTGGACTGGCGCTCAAGCGTGATACTGATCTTCTTGACTTCGCGTAACAAAATATCAAGATCCACTGCACTTGGTATACCAATGCGGTGCCCTATGCACCATTGGGTGCGGATAAGGGAACATAGTAGAAATGGTAGTATTGTTAACAACATTTTGAACGTATACAAATACTTGTATGACAAATTACTGGATTATACCCACGCTGGGCTGATATCAGATATTATTGATATCTCAACAGAGACAGAGAAACTCTGGAAACGAATGTGGGTTATCTAGGCGTTTACAGGGCTTATGACCTGTCATTGGCTGGGTTAAGTCTACACCAATAAAGTTAGATTGCCAAAAATGCTTAACCATCTTCTTAACAGATGTCACAAGAGAGAAAAAATATTAAAATCTGTCTAAAAACCAACTCAAATGTGGATACTTCTGTACAAACTCAACATGTATAGAAGTTTCAAAAATTTGTCATATATGGTTGTCAGATAATAGGCAAAATGGGGAATGTTGTAGTACATCAAGTGGCCACTTAACCCAGCCAATGACAGGTAGTATTGTTATTTGAATAAGTCAAATGTTACAATTTGACATCTCAACAGAGACGAGAAATTTGGAAGGGAATATGGATATCTAGGCGTTTACAGGGCTTATGACCTGTCATTGGCTGGGTTAAGTGGCCACTTGATGTATTACAACATTCCCCATTTCACCTAGTATTTGATATCCATATCCGCCAATATACAGTAAAATGGCGCGACGCTTCACATGTGAACTCTCTGTCATCCATTGAGATTCCAAATTTCTCGTCTCTGTTGAGATGTCAAATTGTAATTATTAGCCCGTAATGGGTGAAATCCAGTTTTTGTCTACAAGTATTTGGACACACTCAAAATGTTGTTTATAAGTTAAATGTTAATGAACCCAATGTTAAAATACCCCATTATACGTGCTGTAACGTGTTCCGTACGTTATAAGAGTGTAATCCTCTCGTAACGTACGTAACGGACAGGACAAAGGGGCAAATTAATGAGAGTATTTCCAGGAATTAATTCACTTTTTACCCACAAAACAATAATGGCGCTGTTGTTGGTCGGGGAGGAGTAGCACAAATGCCTATGATTAATTTTCCTGGTTCGATTCCCCTTTTTTCGACCTCATGCACGGTAGCCAAATGCGCTACCACTACGCTACGAGGTGGACAAGCGAAATGTGGCCATCAAACTATAAAACTGTAAAAATCTGTGAATTCAGAAACATAAAGCAACGAATCACAAAACCATGAGTGCAATCCGTTCGTAAATCGAATAATTAATAAGCGAGATACAATCATTTATAGTTTTTATTCCACATATGATCGGTGACGTCACTTTTTATTTCTATACAATTTAATTTTATGCAATAAATCTAATTTGTTTTTTTCTATTTGTTACAGGTAAGTCAACTTTCATACGTTGGACGAGTTGTAAAGGTTTGATTTTTTCATCGTTCTTCATTTTGACCAATTTGTTTTTATCTCCAACTAAAATCAGTATTTAGGTTAACTATGTAATTTATTTATTTGTGTCCGCCTCGTGGGTTACCATTTTAGTCACCTAGGTAGGTTACCAATTTAGCAGTACATTTCGTGAGTATACCAGATTTTATGTGGGTGCACAGAGAGAGAGAACGAAACAGGCACTTACGGTTTTATAATGTTCGTTTATTCACAAAAACTAAACTAACTTAACTAACTTAAATATGGATGAAAAGGAATGGTGAAAATGGTTAAAATAAAAATGATTTAAATTCTCGAAAGTTGGCGGGAATAATATTCCGTAGATACGCGTGCAATCACGTAGCCGCCGAAAGGGTTCTCGACGATCTCCGGATCTTTCCGTGGTTGCTCGGTTCTTGTGTCTTTCGTACGCGTGACGTCATTGTTTCCCGCCACACCATTTACGTACAATGGAGTGGTCCCGGATCTGAGTACTAATGTTGCCAATATGAGATATTTTAATGTAGTTTCAAAATAAGATATTTTAATGTAGTGTCACTGATAATTTTATGTAGTCTCAAAAATTTGAAATTTCAATGTATTTCAATATGTATATTTTAATGTAATATGAGATATTTCATGTGTAGAGTAAAATATGTAGAAAAATTTTTTTCAATGTAGTGTCAATATGAGATAAGATATAGAGTAAAAATAGATATTTTAATGTTGTGCAATATAAGATATTTTAATGTTTGTAGAGTCAATATGAGATATTTGAATACAGAGTTAAAATGTGATATTTTAATATTAATTCGAAATTCGTGTGCAAGATTTTTTCGAAGCCATCAAAAAATTGTCATATGTATATATAATGTGTAATATGTGCCTCGAAATATTTTCCGGGAAAACAGCGCAATTTCGATTTCAGCGTCGATTTTTTAAAATCTTAATAATCACTATTTCTTTCCATAGAAAAAATATTATATGTATGTATATATATATTTTTAATGACACGAAACAGTTACTAGACTCTTTGTGCCCATTCCCGAAAGATTTAATTAACTCATATAAGCGTTTTGAATTATTCAATTTTAAAATTGAGCAATTATAAAATTAAACGAAATTGCGAAATTTGAAAATTTTACCAAATTGCGAAATTTGAAAATTTTACCAAATCTACTAACTCGAGAATCATAAAGCCCTTTTTCTATGCAATACGATTAAATATGACAGAAAATAGATAAATGATTTTTCCGAAATTCGTGGTTTGAAAGTTAACTGTTTTACATGTAAAATTAATTTGACGGGATTGCGTACAAAATTATATGGAAACTAAAGCCGTCAATTTGTACTTAAAAAAAAAAGACATATTAGTTTTTTGTCGTTTAATTAATTTTCCTTTGAAAATTTTTACTTCAAATGTGCTAGTTTATTTTCCCTCCTGAGTTTTAAGTAAATAAAACCAAACACTTATAACGTAAATTTTTAGAAAGGTTATATAAATCTTTATCGCACTTAACTTAACAAAATGCTTTCCATTTTCTCTCAGCAAACGAGACTGAGGTAAGAGACTTGGGAATAAAAATAAACACCTAATTGCAGAAGAAAATAAGATCTAGGAAAATACCAGTCACAAAAGGAAATATCAGAAGTGAAAAGAAAAATAGAGGGATTTTTCTCGGCTGCAGGAGAAATGGGGACGCTGAATGTTCAAGGACCGTCGACGAAGGTTCGAGGGTTTATATATTGTTCTATATTGCTAGCTGTGTACATATCCTTCTTTACCCGATATCCAACCAATAACTATTGAGTAATTGGCCAACAAAGCAATAGAATTACAAGTAAACGAAAAATTGAGAACTGGTGATTGTATAATACAAGGTGCGGGAAAACAGACAGTGCAGTTTTGAAGGGCTATTAAAAAAAAACTGCTCAACTTACAGAAATGAAATTTATTTTATTTTATTTGATACATCATGCGTTTTTACGCATCAACTCTTGAAGATGACATCAGAAAAATGATGCCCCCCAGCAGCGATACATTGATGAAGGCGATTAAACGACGATTTGGCTATTCTATTATCATTCATTCTCTCAATGTGTGCATGCCAATTTTTTTTAACCTTGTATTCACAACTCAAAAACTAACTATGTGCGTAGATTTTCACGGTTCTACTGCCGACATCTACACGGTAAAAATTCCAAATACATAAAACACACCAAAAAACCTACTGCCGACTGCGACACGGTACAAATTACCAAGATTTCTGAAGATGGCGCCTGCAACGGTAGCCGAAACGTTGTAGAGGACAAAAAACAAAACAAATAGACTAACTAACACGGGGTAGGCAGAGAGGATACAACGCCACACTACTCTGTCCTTGCACGCTTCGCTTGCTTCCTCCACATTCCTACATCTCATGCACGCACGTCGATCATGTATTAGTATCTGTTGTACTTGATCATGCCATGTATTTCTCGGCCTTCCCTCGACATCTACAACCAGACACGCTCGCATCGCAAATCCTTTTAGCCGTTCTTTTATCGTTCATTCGCTCCGCATGACCGAACCGATATTTTAACTCAAAACTGCTACATAATATTTTTTTCCCTTATATTCTCTTACATTTTAGATACACCACGATTCTAGGACATAGTTCAACCACGGCTCTAGTCAAGGTTACAGATGATAATACGATGTGCTATGGATAACAGGATGCTAACTTTCTTATCTATTTCTTAAATTTTATTCCTGTTTTTACCTTCCTTCTATCCTCGGCAGACATTGAGTGTGATAATATATGTGTATGTACTAAAAAAATATTTTAATGTATTTTTCTGTTGTTAAGTTTACGGTAAATACTGCACAACTTTTTGTATCGGTTGTTGGAAGAAATTGTCAATTAGGCAATAAACCCGCCAATGTACACATCTCTTGGTACAAAAAGCCAAATAAAATAAAATATCTAGTTTCTCTCGTAACTACCTTAGAATAGATGCTGTGATAAGCACACTGCCTCTAAGCTCTACCAGGGGGTGACGGGGTGAGGTCGGCGGGGCGTTTAGGGGTCGTTTGGGACTGCGGCCAAGGACCCGGGTTACCAAATTTCGCACTTTTGGTCGGACGCTTTCTGAACTTTGTGTAGTTTATATCAGCGAAATGTAATGGGAAAGATTTATTTTTTCTGTTTGTATTTGCACGTAATGAATGTTATAAATATGCAGAAATATTGCTTGTACTTTTTATGGGTTTTAATACGTTTCTTACATATCAAGCACGGTAGTTTAAATCTTTAATTCGTTCTTTGTTAGAGCGTTAAGCTACCATGCATGAGGTTGCGTTTTCGATATGAAATACTTATTTCAATCAGATTTTATGCAAAAAAAATAAAATATTTATGCAGGCGCTAAAGCGTACGACTGGTCAATTTGGCTTCGTGTAACAAATTATCAAAATTCACTGCATTAGGCGTATCAATGCAGTGCCCTATGCAGCATAAGGTGCGGATGAGAGAAAGGAGTTATACCTAGTTGTAGTTAAAAACTAAGTAATTTTTATTTGAAAATAATACGCGTAGCAAAATGAGTGCTTTTAGCGTTATTACATTTTTTAATACATTTGTTATAATTATGTTATAATTTTAAATTTATGTATGAATGATGAGTAAGCGAAGGGAGTTGCCAGGACAGAGTGGTATGACAATCTATCCTCTCTGCCTACCCCTTCGGAGAAATGGCGTGATGGTTTTATTAGTATTTCATAATTTTAGATTGCATCACCAAATAAATAATTTCCACCCTTGTATTTATTACAAGTGTTATACCGTTTATACATGGTGTAAAAAATCAGAGAAACTGGGTGTTGGTGGGTATTGGTTTTATCATTTCTTCATAATTTTAGATTGCATCATCAAGTATAAATAATTTCCACCCTTGTATTTATTTCACAAGTGTTATACGGGGGGGGGGGGGGGTGGTCGGTGTAACAAAATCGTAAGTACAACCTGAAAATTGATCTAATCTACATCATATTTGGAGTCGAATGTGTAATATGACTTTTTAATCTGAGCTTGAAAATTTTTTTTTCTCTTCTCATAAAAGGTTTCATAAGTATGGCAGATTTAGTAAATTTGCACAAATCCTTATTAAATTCCGTTTTTTTCATTTTGTTTTCTTCGTGGGATGTTATTAATTTGACTAAATACATGATTTGATAACGATTTGCAAAATTAACTTTCGTGCTCAATTTTCTCGAAAACTATGGGTCAAATAAAAATTAAAAAAAAATCTAGAAAATCGACTCCAAAAATGACGTAGATTCACTGGTTTCCCGCTTATACATCGAGTTTTGTTACACTATGTATATTTACGCGGTTTTTCAAACTTTCTGAATTATATCCTGTTAGCAAAACTGCGTCTAATGAAACCAAATTAAATACCAGCAAACCCTTCGGCTTCGGCTTCATTCTCAGAACTTTGTGGGTAGAATTCTTTATTTAATATTATGAACGTCTCTAAAATTTAATCCATGTAAAGCACATATTCACTCGTGTAATTAAGACATTCTTAAACTTTTCATTTTGTTTTTAAGGCGCTTGTTTAATATGTCGACCTAAGGGCTGAGTGGAAGTTTACTCCAGTGCACAGTGGTTCCCCCGTAGGTCACAGCCCTGCCAAATCGATGTCTGAATTTATGATGTGTCACTGCATGTAATTATTGATAAATAACCAAATTAACTGAAAGTAATATAAACATCTACAAATCTTAAGGGATTTATTTTGGTTTCGGCATCGAAAGTGAACTCATCTAAGGAAGTGCTAATTACTGTAATCAGAGCGCTTATAAGTCACGGTTTTAAACTGTTGTTAATTTTCTCAGAAAAAGTTTTAAGTTAGTATTTTTTTTAATTGAAAATCATAGTTTAACGTAAGTTTTATTATTTTTAAATGAATTCAAACCTAAATGTATACACATTTATTAATTATGTGCCTGCTACGTAAAGCTTATTTTTTTACAAAATTTTAAATTGTATTTTTGTTTCCACAAACTTTTAACTATTTTGCCCCGCTCTGCCCCGGAACTTATTTATCACATAATGTTCACAGGAATATATTATTTATAAAACATATGTTTTTGTCTGCACAAATCTGCTCTGGGGTTCTGTATGTGTCATCTACGCCGTTCATAACGAATGTATTTTTGCACTTTTTGCTCTACGAAAAATTACGTATTTGATCTTTTTTTTCTTCTATGTTTTTTTTTAATTGTGTTTATTAACGCGAATGCATTATTTAGATATTTGGCTAGATAAACATGGAAATCATACGGAATAAACTTTGCAGGTTTTTGTTTATGTCAAAAATATATGCAACAACATATAAGTATAAAAAGAGTATTGGAAGCAATGTACCCGGTATAAAACAAAATTGGTGGCTAAATATTCTGATTGGTTAAATTTGACGGAAGAATGTGACCTTTGAAATTAACGCAACATGGAAAAGAAGTCCAGAAGTAGCTACAAGAGGTGCTTTCTTCAAATGATTGACATCCAGGATGAACTTATCGTACTGCAGTAAATAATCGAAACGTAGACAATTAGATAACTTTATCAAATAAAGATTCTTCTTTAAATTCTGAGAAAATAATCCATGCAACATTAGTTTAGAAAAAAATTGAGGCTGTTTGTTGATAATTCAAAAAGTGGTGGAAGGTGGAAGTGACACATCAAATAATAAAAGTACCGTGAGAACATTTTTCTTGGAAATCACAGGAGGACATAAGACTTGGGATCTGATCGACAGATTTTGCCATTTGATGCAATGTTTGTCATCAGAATATAATATAAAATAAATATGAGTATAGAGATTAAGAGATACAACCAGCTTAACAACTAGTTCAACAATTACCGCGGTAGGTACTAGGTACTTGCTACCTCTGTTCATAAAATACTAATGTATTCATAAGTATTCACTCTTCACTGTGGTCACTAATTTAATTACTAACGTATATACACATGTATAATTTTGTAGATATTCACGCTTGTCACGTGTATATGACGGTATCGGTAAATCATCAAAGAGAGATTTTACCGATTACCGTCACAACGGCAATATATCTACGTATAAATGCGTTGGTGATCGTAGAGCTAAAGTGATTGAGCATGCGTTATTGTCGATTGGAGAGTTATCGAAAGAAGCAGCGGAATCGAAAGAAATTATTCAACATTTTTAGGCGTGATACACAGAAATTGTCACGCATTTTAACCAACACAGATCTTTTACAATGCAAGACTTACATCGACTTCTAAGTTCAGATCTATTAATTTCTAGTCTCAGGAATAATTTGCTTCGTAAGAAGAATTCTGTTCTTAAAAAGATATTAGAAATGTTAAATGTTTAATTAATTGTAGAATTCGTATGTTGTTAATACATTCTGGGCTGAAATTTTTATTTATTTATTTAAATGACCACACTTACGCGGCATTTTAAATAAATCGTTACTTTTTTGTACGTTGTATGTAATAATGTCTTTTGATTGTGAATTTTCGGGTAAAATGTTATTGATTTTGGATAAAGAATAAATTTAAAATATGTTCATAATTTTTTATTTTTTTTTTATCTCCCATATTAAAGTAATAATTATTATATTGCAATTTTAAAAAGTTGTTTTTTGCAAAATTCAGTCATATTAATAAATTAAATATTTTTTTAAATACAAACGCATATGATTTGAATGTTTATTACAACAGCAAAAGGCTATGACCGCCCCTCTATGGACGCTGAACCACTGTGCAGTGGCGGCTTTCGACTAAGAGAAATGGGTCCACTAAACCATCAAGTTTTTATAACATTTTCAGTATGTTCAAATATGTTGTAATATAAAACTCCTGGTCTAAATATTATTTGAAAAATATTAATTGCAGATTCATCTACAGGCTATTACTAGTAATTAATTTAATTCTAACAGAATCTTGAGTAGAGCGAATCGATGATGAAAGAACGGCTAAAAAAATATATGATGCGACTGTGCCTGGATGTAGAAGTCGAGGAAGGCCGAGAAAGACATGGCATGATCAAGTTAAACAAGTGCTTGAAAGTGGGCATGTGAGAGGTCGGAATAATCGACATGCGTACATGAGAAGATGTATGAATCTGGAGAAAGCAAGAGAAGTATGCCAGTACAGAGTGGTGTGGCGTTCTATCCTCTCTGCCTACGCCTTCGGGGAAATGGCGTGATGGTTAGTTAGTTAGAATCTTAATAACAAAAATTAAGTAAATGGCTAATAAAATACTTAACTTCAATATCGATACATAGATGTCGTTAGCAACGCGCATGTGGAGGGTTTGGAACGTTAAACATATAAAGAAAATAAAAAATGTTACCTGGTGTGGATTTTCGCTAATAAGCGGAATGGGGAATGTTGCAGGGCGTCAAGTGGCCACTTAATCCAGCCAACGACAGGTAATCAGCCCAATTAAGGCTTGAATATCCATATTTCCGAATTTGAAAATTATACACTTTATCTCTGTAGAGATATAAAAGTCAATACATCATGTTTTCATTATTGACATCTCAACATAGACTCGTCGTATGACCTGTCTGTTTAAACTGAAGTTTTTTCAATAGATGGCAGATAGGTAGATTCTCAAAATAATGTAAAGCGAATAATTATTGGTTTACTACATGTATACATACATCTTCCAAACATTTATAGATACGGCAATCAAACTTGAGGCGACTTAACCCGGCCGATGACAGGTCAAAAGCCCTGTAAACGCCCAGATATCCATATTTCCTTCCAAACTTCTTGTCACGGATGTCAAGATCATTCAATCGCAAGCCCGTCATGGGTAAAATCCAGTTTTAATCTACATGTATTTGGACCCACTCAAAATGTTCTTTGTCATAATATTGTTGCCGGCTGCCACTGGTTTTAATCCTATATGAACCTTTAAGGTTTCAATTCTTGCCCAAGAATCCCCCCCCCCCCACATCTTCGTGTTCCGGTTCACACTCCCGAACTTTAAATTTCTAGAAGATACATACTTACAAATTTACTTGTCTGTGGTATCTATGTTTTGTTGTTTGGTAGCGTATTAAGGGTTAAAACTTTTATTTCAGGATTGACAACTTCAATAATAAATTCGATGAAAACGGTGGTAACACATTTAAAAACAAACCAAAATTAACACATATTACTGATATCCCAACAGAGACAGAGATACTCTGGAAACGAATGTGGATTATCTAGGCGTTTACAGGGCTTGTGACTTATCAAGTGGCCACTTAACCCAGCCGATGACAGGTCGTCACATTCGTTTCCAGAGTTTCTCTGTCTCTGTTGGGATATTAATAATATCTGATATTAGCCCATCATGGGTATAATCCAGTAATTTGTCTACAAGTATTTTTACACATTCAAAATGTTGTTAAAAATTAACATGTTTTAAGTCTTCGAACAAGAATTTCAGAGAAGTGACATTCCATGCATGAACAATACTACCGTGTCTGAGGTGTCTGTTACCCACATTAAAAAAAATATATATATTATATTATAAAAGTATTAAAAATAATATTATAAAATAAATGTTAGATTATTAGTGTCTTTACGTTGGCTTCCAGTGATTATCTGTTTGAGTTTTCATCATTATTTCCTCTCGCATTTTCAATAAACGTAATCTCATCACGTATTGCTCGCGCTTTGAGCTTTACAATAATCTTAACGCCATTAAAGGGAAGGATATAACTCGTTTTAGTCAATCGAATCCGTCATTAAATGGATCATTTATTCCATTCTCATCTCCGGCGTTTAACCCCCGGTAGAGGGGTTGACAAGGCAGACTACCGCTCAAGCAGCATGGCCCCTATGCCGAAGCTTGTACGCTGAATAAAAACAGTGCAATTTAATCAATCTACATATTAAGACTACACTGGGTGTATTAAAGCAGCGCTCGCTATGTACTATTATGTGTGGATATATTCATTATTCATTATACCATATCCGCTCCTATGTGGAGCATATGGAATCCACAAACTGCCTCCAGGCCAAGCGATCGGCCGCCAGCTCCCGCGCATCCACCCCAAGTCAAGTCCACGTCCCGCAGCTCTGACGCAAACTGCCGACGAATTGTCAACAGTGGACGACCGGGACGCCCGGGAACCTGATGCCTTGTAAAACAGGCAAGCATGGTTAAGGCTCTCGGGAGGCATACGTAGTATATGGCTAGCCAGCCGAAAACGCCTTCGCCGGATGACAGTAGATACCAAGGGTTGCTGTGTCCGTTGCCTCACCTCTGTGTTCCTTACAAAGTCAAACCACCGCACACCTAAAATTCTTCTAAGACACCTATTCTCACAACTTTGTATTCTGCTGTCTTGGGCCCTAGTTAGGTGCCACGATTCGCAGCCATAGAGAAGAACAGGTGTGATGCAGGAGTTATAAAGGCGACATTTTGTTTTAAACGAGTAAATATCCGATCTCCAGACAGCTTTCATACTGTTGAATGAGGCTTCGCGGCTCCAAGCCGCACTCCCAAATTCTTTCTGAACTCTGCCGTTTTCTGTCATGTACGCTCCCAAGTATTTGAAGCTTTGTCGGGACAAGTCATCGAAAGGGTCGAGAGCTTCAAATACTTGGGAGCGTACATGACTAATGAGCGTACAAGGTCATGATTAATCTTTTAGTATCAAATTGATAATTTATTCATTTAATTTCTATACCCGGCGTTTAACCGTTTGGCGGCCTCCATAGTAAGACGCTGGGCTCACGATACGGAGGCTCCGGTTTCGATCCCCGGTGTGGACACAAAAATTTTCAAGCCTGGGTTTTTTTAAGTTGTTTCCTTCTGTAATTGGGCTTCCTGGCCTGTTGAGGTGGTTAAATAAATAATAAATTAAATAAAAAATTTAAGAAAATAAAATAAAAGACAAGATGCATTACCGCTCATGGTCGCCATGGCAATGTTTGATTCATAAATTAAATTGTCAGTTAGAACATGGATTTCTTATAACCGGCATTATGATTTAACTTAATAAAAACCGATGATGCTGTTTTTTTTTAAGATTTCAAATCAGTTGTATTATTTTTATGCGCGTATTTTTTCAAGCGTATTTTATTTATCGCTAACCCTTATTACCTGCTGTTCCTCGTCGAATTATTCAGTCTTCTACATACATAATAGAATTTTAGCTTCTTTTTCTAAAAATGTTTTAATTACATTTTAATTATTTAACATTTTCATGTAGTTCATGTATCAGTATTATTATTATTTTCATCATTAAATTTATCATGCATATTGTAATCTTTATTTTTCATACATACCTACTGTAATTTTTATTTATCATGCATGTTGTAATTTTAATGATGTATCAGAGTTATCAGGTTTTATTTTCTTTATTTATCGTATATATTGTAATTTTTATTTATCATATTTATATACTTATTGCAATTTCAATGTAATTGTTGCATCATCAATATTATTATTATTATTATACACATTGTAATCTTAATATTATTGTGTTACTTTCTTTATTATTTTACTTATTATTGTAAAAAGTACCGAGTACCGTTTATATTAAATAAATAAATAAATAAATAATAATAAAATAATGTTGTGATCAACCAATATTTCAAATTTACAACAACCACTTCAAAAATTGCACTTTTTTTTCAAGCGAACCCGTAAAAAATGCCGTTTCGTAAATTGTAAAATAGGCGAATGAATTCGTGCATGGTGGCTGGGCATATTGTATCGCCCAGAGTGAGATAAATTATTTTCGTGTTGTGTATTTGATAACCACGATTAACTAACTAAACAAACGTTACCAGAATCGCGTAATGTAATTGCCTTTCTGAGAATTTTCGAAATGGCGGGCGTAAATTATATTACGAATACGAAAATATCTCATTTCCACATTCATACATCTTCTGGAGCTCAATCACAGATAACTATCGACGTAGTTAAAAAACGTGCTAACCACGTGCTAACGCTAACCATTTGACCGATCACAATGAACATACGTTCATACCACGTTCGCGTTGCCGAGCACCATAGATGATAATAAATATCGCGGCTAAACGTCAAACGTCAAATCAAGAAAGTCAACGCGCGTGTCGGATTGTTTATTATGTCGACTGCTTTTCTCAATATTTGGCTTGCCGAACGCCGGCTAAATGCAATATGGCACTCGAGAAATAATGAAAGAAGGTATGTGCGAAGAAGATATATCTCGGGAAATGGCTTGCGACTTGATGCGCTCGTTTAATAATCCCGATCGATAACTTTTAACGCGTGTTCCATTGTGATCGCGAAAACGTTAAACATCCATGGTAAGAAATCGTTATCACGTCGCTTATTACCGCGTCGATAGTGATCTGTGATCGAGCTACTGGCATTTTTTATGAATGCGAAGGGGTAGCGTGCCGGGACAAAGCAAAGTGGCGTTCTATCCTATCTGCCTACCCTTACGGAGAAACGACGCGACTTGAAGGTTAATAATGCAAAAATACACAATGCTACTTTGAAAAAGAATTGCAGAGAAGTGACATTCCATACTTGAGAAATACTACCATGTCTAGGTGTCTAGTTACCCACCACGTCATCAATAGGCATCTACGTCAACACTAGACATCTACGTCACACGTTTCGTGTATTGGCCTAAGTGCTGGAGTCTTTAGACGGTGGAATTTGATAATATGTGGTGTGAATGAAATTAACCTTAAGAAGCGTATATTTTTAGAAAATTTGTATGGAAACGTCCATTCTTGTGAATTCTTGTTCGAAGTAAAGCAACGATTTAATGAATGTAAATTATTATCGTGTTTTTTCTAGCTTTCTCTAGATATTTGTTAAATAAAAACGTTAGCAGTTTTGATCATCGCTTCGTTCTTAGATGAATAATGTAAAAAATAATATATCGCACCACAAGTTTTATAATGCACCAAGTCCCTATTTATAAAAAAAAAAAATTGAAAATAGCGTGTTATAGCTCAGACTGACCGCCATATTTTTGTTCAAGAAACGTGTTTTCTATCTCTTTCCCAATGCCGAGATATTAAAAAAAAAAAAAAAACAGCTTTAAAGAAACAATATAGAAATCAAAATCTTTTTTAGTTTGTGAAGTTTAGTATTCATGGTGCGATTTATATATTTTTCTCAATTTATATTTTTAAGTTAAGAAGTCGTTGCTCTGTGAGGATTTAGTTTAATGATTTAAGTACTTAAAGTTTCCGAAATGTCTTGGAAAAGTTGGCCGCGAAAATCCCGTCGAAATCGACAAAAACTCCGGAACCATTCGACAAAGCCTCCATTCAATTTTTACTGTAGAAAGTTTCGGGCGAAAGAAAGCTACTATGAATCCAAAGCTCCGTTTCATAAATGAGAAATATCCATTCTCCAATATTTCTTGAAGTTAAAAAAAAATTGTTTGGAATTTTTTATGAATGCAAAAAAAAAAAAACAAAATCACATAACCATCTGAACAATATATTTTATTATTATTTATTTATTACATTTCACATTTAATATAATCACAATAATGGGAAGGCGACTCAATCAGTAGAGACCCATGCCAATGATCTGGCCACGACTCACTAGATAATCCGTGTCGTGTCAGGGCATTGTAGTATTATACATAACACATTGTAGTACTAAACATTATTGAATATTTACATAATTAGTATAATAGAACCAAGTTTGTATTTCACAAATTTAGAATTTACAAAACAATATTTTTGCATACCAAATTT